>WBMZ01001147.1:121117-144602 GCA_013400975.1 Atrichornis clamosus
CCCTTCCCTTCCCTGCCCTTCCCTTCCCTTCCCTTCCCTTCCCTTTTTAGAGAGAAGGATGTTATAGGGAACTGTGTTGAAGGTTTTACATAAGTCTGGATAGATGACATCTGTAGTTCTTCCCAGTCCAGTGCAGACAATTCTCTTTGACTCAGGGTTTATCCCCACTGGGATTAGAAACTACTGTCTGAACACTTTCTGTTTGTAAACTTATTTGTCTAAATCCAGTGCCCTTTCCACTCTGTGACTTTCCAGTCTAAATGTTTCTATGATTCTATGATTATGTGACTAACTCCGTGAAGAGCTGGAAATCTGCTTTTCTAAAATTCAGGGTCTTGAGTTTACTCTTTGCCTGAAGCACATCCCTCAGGTCTGTGAGCTCCTCCAGTGCACGACCACTGCAGCCCAGGCTGCCTCCAATCTTGATGTCACCAATTCTCTCATGTTGGTGACCAAACAACAGGTCCTGTGTTGCATCCCCTCTGGTAGGGCTGTCTATTACCTGGCTTCAGAAGTTATCTTCAGTTGAGTCTCCTGGACTCCAGGAGTCAGACTGGGATACCTGCCTTTATCAAAGCAATTCATCTGCCTGTTGCCATTTGAGATTTCATAGAAAGTGGGAGAGATTTGGCACAAAACCAGGAACAGCAGGAAATCTGCTGTTCATCACTGAGGCATCACCTTCTCCAACAGCAATTGGAGACCTCATGGGCATTTCAGGTGGCACTACATGTCACAGGGTGGGCAGCTGAATCAGACTTCATTTTATTTAATTAAGATAAATGCCTTTTAAATATGAGAGGTGCCAAAAGAAATCCTACTTCCAGAAATGCTTGAGAAGACAGAGCTATGTGACACCAGAATTTGCAGCACTCGTGCTTTCTCCAGGCATAAATTGATACTGAAGATACAGGTTAATGAATGTGCATCCTGTGGCACATAAAACATGATGGGACATCAGTCCAAATATTGGGACTGGTTCTTCCTGTGATCTGAGTTGAGCTTGCAGTGTCAGCTGCAGTCGGTATTCCTGACTTCCCTAGAGCAGCACAGTGGTTTGGAAATCCTTGCCCAGCACAGTAGGGAAGTGGAAGGATCTCCTGTTGCAGCCAGTGCTGAGTGTAGCCCTGCAACGAACTGGTTTCAGATTCTGCTTGCTTTTGGGGCAAAGACAATATATTAATTGCAGGAAAAGTGGTCATGAGAGCTAACACTGTGGTCTGGCCTTGGCCACAAATGAACTCATTAGCGTCTAAAAGGGACTGACGTGGTCCTGGACCATTTATGCCACAACACCTTGACCACGACTGTGGCTCTGTCTCATTCACTCTCTTCTTTTTCTGGGTATAGCAGTTCCATCTTAGATTCAGTGGATTAGGAAAAGTCCAGAGCTTGAATCAAACACTGCAGCATGCCTAGAGTCCTCCTTCCATATCTATTGCTCTGTGGAGCAGGTGGCTTGAATTTGGCTGGAGCTTATGATGCATTTTGGAGTCTTTATCTTCTAGCTTATAAAGCCTTTTGGATAAAATTTGCTGAATGCATGAAAGATGCTGAGTTTTGTTTTGTGGATTTAAATCCAATCTTCTAAATTGCTTTAAAGCTATTCTTTGTGTTCTGAAATTCTGAAAGCTCTGCCTCCCTCTTTTTAAATGCTTGTGGTCAATCACAGACTGATTTAGGAAATGGTGCAAAGTGTGTAAATGAAATTAAAAAACGTTTTTTCAAAATAGTGTTAGGGGAAAAAAAAGGAGGACACATATGTTACCAATACTCTATCAAAAGGGAACATTGTCTCTGGCACAGAAAGCCTTAGACTCCAAAGCCTGCAGAACAACTGGAATAATCTTTCTCATCCGGTCAACATTGTTGGAACTGTCATGTAAGATGGCTTTTTTACATGGAGCTGTTTGAATTACTTCAACATTGATTTTAGGGCTTTTTCTATTTAGAGTTTAAGTGTACACTGTAGATGGGACTCTGAACATATTCTTCTATGCCTTTTATGTACAAATATTCTTGTTTTGGAATGGCTTCCTGGTTGGATGTATTTAAGTATTAGTTGAATGGAGTTAAGGAGCTTGTCTATTTCAGTATTGATCCCAAAATGTGAGGAAAGACTGAATTTCATTGCATACAACATTCTAAAGTGCTTCAGCCAACAGCAGAGTAGGATACGTGAGTCGTTTTGATAGATTCTTCAATGTCAGAAGTCCTGAATTGGAGCAAAATAGTGGCTTTCAGAGGAAGTAAAGTAAAAGACTGCCAGCATTCTCCCCTACCCTCACCCCAAGACCCACAGCATACCAACAGATACCTAAATCAGGTATCCAGGGAAGAGTGCAGGAAGAGCATAATGATATATGTTGGTTCTTGCTGATGCTCTCCCAGCCTCCAGTATTTTCAGGTGAAAGAGCCTCTGTGGTGAAGTAACTTCCATATATTTATTTGTTTCTATATATTCAGTGACTTCCAGTTGATTCATCTCCCATAAAGCTGTCCAGTGTCTTCTTGAGGATCACCACTTTTTGATTGCCTTCAACCTGTTGCCTTCTTTATCATCTGATACTCCCAGTTATTCTGCTGGAAGACGTTGTCAGTCTCTAGTTCCTCCCTCCATGGCATTTGTGATTGTGTGGACTTTTATCCTATATCCTCTCACAGGACTCAAAGTTACAGACCAAGCTTAATGTCTGAGCCTCAAAGAAAATTGTTTCTCCCCTATCCTGGATAGGAATCAGCTACCACTAATGCTCTGCAATGCAAGTCCTTGAAAAGAGAGCGACCTCCCACTGCTATTGCCACAGGGAAATTTCAAAGTTTTGCCCAGACTGCTGGAAGTGCCAACAGGGAAAGCAAATATTTGTGTGTAAGACTTAACCCCAAAAAGATTAAGTGCAGATGAATGTCAATAGTGCCAGCAACCTGTGAGAGAAAGTGAAAACTGAGAGGATGTAAAAACAGAACATGGTGCGGGGGGAAAAAAAAAAAGCAAAACAGATTAGAAACAAATCAGGGAGAAGGAAAATTTCAACGGGGCTTTTTGCATTCCCAGAGAAGGGCAGTATGAAGACCAGCAAGAGGAGCACTACTACAAGGGCTCATCAGTGTTAGCAGCTTGGGAGGTTCCAGGGGTGAGCACAAAGGAGGGAGGGCGTAGGAATGAGGGATGAAGTTTGATGGGATGCTACATAGACAGTAGAAGCCCTTGTAAATTGGGAAGGATCCTGGAGGTGATGAATATCTTGCACAGTCTTTAGTTCCCACCTCTTAAGCTCTGGAAGTCAATTGCTAGCCAGGGAAATGGTGATCTGTGGGAAGAAGTTTGGTTTTGTGAAACTTGGCCCATGTTCTGTGGGAGGAGAGCTGTACTGTTTGGAAAGCCTCCATCTAGGGAAAATCATAAGTGGTAGGGCTGTCTAGACTAGTCAGGAAGGCGTGAACAAATAACCAGGGTAAAACAGAAGAAGAAGAAAAAAGTGTGATTCCTCACCTAGTATTAAATTAAGATGTCAGGAAAAAAATGAATCCAAGCTTCAAAGGATGCAAACAGAAGATGTTCTTAACTGGCTTTACTCTAAGGTTAAGGAGGAGAGGAAGTTAGACATGCTCTTTGCTGGATTTACATGTTGCTGCTGGAAGTGGGTGGGGAGATGTGTGATAGGAATGTTGCAATTAATTATTATAAATCTCTTTGTAACAACCATGTGGGCAGCGTGCAGGTGTGTGTGAGGACCTTGGCAGCCTGACAAAAATGTAATTATCGGTTATGGAGTTAGCAGCACTCACTCTTTGGCACTTTGTCAATCAGCAAAGTGGTAATTAGCCATTGCTAGAGGCCACCATGTTTCACTGGAGAGGAAAGCAGAGCCTCCTTAAACACCTGGATGTGGTGTGGGTGAGAGCACGGGGGGAAGTGTGACTTACCTGTGAGACTGCAATTACAGCGAGGATTTCCTGACTCAGAAATCAAACCAGAACTGATTTGCCTTAAATCTTTTTCTTTTTTGACCTGCAGCTCAAAATTGGCAGCAATTTGCATCCATATATCCCAATTTAAATACAGTGGTTTTTTGAAGTGAGGCAGATCATTAATTTTTAGTTTGCCAGGAGTCGTGATGGACTCTCAATCACTGCAAAGGAGGTTGAAACTCTTTACTAGGAAAGATATCCACCTGCTGAAGTCATTTGGTGAGTATAAGGAATGACTACCAACAATATTATACAGAAAGTCTGATATAATCTGGTTTAAAGAGAACAGATTCTTGTTGTCCTCATTTCCCCTATTGGACAGCGTGTTATGTTCTAGATTGGCTGACAGAAAATGTGGGGTTTGGGGCTATACAACATATAATGGAGAATTCAGTGTCCATGCCCCAAAGCCCATTCTTAGGGATTTTCCTCCCTGTGAGTCACAGAAAATCATGTGCAGCCATGTTTACAAGGAAGTCTGAACCACAGGAGTGAACAAGAAGCAGCCTTGAGAGCAAGGTCAGAACCTGTTCAAGGCACCATTTTTCCAAATTCTGCTATAGCTGAAGAGTCAGGGTGAGAAAAAGCATTGCTGTATGGAGGTTGTCTTCTAAAATCACTTCAGAACAGGAGCCTTTTAAAGTTCCCCATCAAATGCAGTAAAACACTGTAGAGCAGCTTTAAAAACAAGGGGAAAACAAGGGCCAATACATGTCTGACACAGCAGCGATAGCCAAGAGGTGCTTGTCAGGCCTGGGTTCCTTCAAAGATGTGCACTGAGCCCTTTCTCACTCTTAGTGCTGTTTGCTGATGTATTAAGGAAGTGGGAAGGCATCCAGAGAACTGGTTCAACTCAGCTGACACCCTGGAGTTTAGAAAAGGAGCAGGAAGGAGGTGGCGGCCTGCAGCGCGCCGCTGACCTGCCACTGGCTGAGGACACAAGGATGCATCACGCTGGTCCTGCGGGGGCAGACTGTGCTCAGAGGTGTCCAGCAGCTGTTGAAAGGGAGGATGGAATAACATCTGCTCACAGCTCCTCTGGGGTTTTGGTTTTTGGTCCTGATGAAATAGGGAGACAAACTTTTGGGGTGGCCTTCAGGGAGCAGTTGACTCTGCTGACTCTGAGGAGCGAAAGTGCCCCACAACACCGTATTCCCCTTGAAGACATGGACAATCTGTAACAGTGAATTGATTACAATTTGTCAGAGCTGAGCA
This sequence comes from Atrichornis clamosus, assembly GCA_013400975.1. Classification (NCBI taxonomy): domain Eukaryota; kingdom Metazoa; phylum Chordata; class Aves; order Passeriformes; family Menuridae; genus Atrichornis; species Atrichornis clamosus. The sequence continues at coordinate 126,305 of WBMZ01001147.1, forward strand.
GAGCTGTGTCCTCTTCCTCTGAACATCTGCAAGCCTCGCAGATGCTGTGTGAGAATTATTTGTGAGCTGTAATGCCTGTAGTGGTAAAATGCATAACACACACACAGGGTGAAGATGGAGGAGTGCTCATTTGTGGTTGCTACAGACAGACTTTGTCATAGCCATTACTGTAACTTTATTGTAACTTAACCACATTTTTAAAGTCCTGACAACACACATCTGTAGCCACTGTGTCACCACTCAAGATTCAAAACTCAGCTCAGAACTGATGAGTTCTATAACCCCTTCTTGCAATGTAATGTCAAGGGGAGTTGACATGAGAAGATACTTACCTATCTTCTCAGGTAAAGCAGAATTTATTATAGTACCCCTCCCTTTTCCTCTTCCCTTTTGTGTGGTTTTGTATAGCTCTCACGAACTATGAGTCATACATAGAAAACAAAGTAATAAGTTTGAAATATGAAGCCACTTTCAGAATTTTTTGCATTAAAGTAACTTTATTAGTTTAGGGTATTGGTCTACTTTGATAAATGGTAGAGGTGGAACATTGCTTTGTGAGCTCTTCTTTCACCTGAACTTTGGGGTTGAGCCCAGTAATTGAATCAACTGATGTTTATGTTGGATTATCCCTATAATTTTTGTGTTTCTTGATTATTGTTACATATACTTCAGTTCTAATTGACTGAAAAGGCTTTGAATAATTAAGTTTTGAAATACCTGGGAAATATTCCCTCAGCAATGAAAGAATGTGGCATATGTTTTCAATATCCTTCATTAATTTAAGTATTCAAGCCACTGACCTAAAACATGAGTTTACACCTTCCCAGCAATGACAGCACTGACTTCAAAAAGCACAACTAAGCTGTTGTGAGCTGTTGGACACATAGCAGTTTCTTTGCATTACTTTTGATTTCTCTTGCATTACTTCTGATCTCCTTTCTGTTGCCTTATTAAACTTGCTACCTAGTCAGGTAAGCAAGTCTTGGACTCAGCCTTGAATCCATAGCAAACTATCTTCTCTTGTCTGTAACTCTCCAGCCCCAAAAGCAAAAGGTCAGGGTAAACCATATTTCTTGACATTTTTTAGTAGATCTGAACATCAGTGGCTTTTAGTGAACTCAGTCTAGCTCCAACCTCATGGTTGTTCTGGTTGTATCTGAGAGAGTCACTTCAGAACAGGGATGTCTAAACAAATTTTACCTGGCTTTAAGACATGGACCATCAGAAGCAGAGCTGGGAGGCAATATCCTTGTATCTACTGAATTATTTTTGTTGCTAGACATCTGCCTTCCTTCCCATGTAACTCTGAAATCAACATGCCTGTCTCTCTGCCTATATTTCATTGTGGGAAGAGCTCATTACAGACAAGCTCAAGTGTAGCTAGGGCTTAGCTGCAAGTGCAAACATATAATTAATGTCTGTATTGCATTAGGATCTTTCCAGAAAGCATTGAAACACAGCCAAGGTGACTCCACAGGCTCAGTGTTCTCCCAGCACTTGTTGGCTCAACTGTTCTTAAAAAATGTGGTAGTTTGGGAGAGCATGGATGTCAGCACCAGTAAAGATTTGCAGTGCGTTGAGTGGTGGGAGACGGGTGCGTTAATTTAGAGCTGAGCCAGCTTCCTCTTTGCTCAAGCCTTCTAGAGGATCTTCAGGCAGAGAAATGTAGTGAGCTGTGGTAGGAGGTGACTCTCTGGGGAGCTGTCAGCTGCTATTTCTAAATTATAATTGGATTACACAATCCCAGAGCCACAATGCACATCCATCACCACCTCCTGTCCTCAACTGAGCTGTGAGGGGCCTCCACCAGCCCAGTGAAACACCTCCAAAGGCTGGAGCTGGTCCATCGGGAAGGATGGGAGGCAAATGTGAAACCAGGTACATGGCAGGCTTTGCAATGGTTGTGGGGTCTCCTGTTTGAAGTTTTCCAAACCACAGAGCTCAGGCAAAGCACCTGTGGGAACAAGAGTTTGTCAGCAAGAAGATGTGTCAGATCAGGGCAATCTCTGTCATGGCAGAGAATGAGTCTGATGAGTGGGAGACACATAGCTTTTCTTGGCAAATGGTTAAGTTCACAGAGAAGTTTTGCTGCATAAGTGGATTCCTCCTGAGGGAAACACAACCAGGCTGCTCCAGAGACCTGTCTGGTGTGCACCAACTCCTAATGGGAACATGAGGGATCCACAGCTGCTCCTTCACACACCTTCTGAACACCTTTCCTTGTCTATTGCTCACCCCAAACACATCTAGAACTTCAGTCTAGAGATATGTTCCTCTTGCTTCATTTGACTTGCTAATGTGGATATAGCCAAGAGCCCCAGCCTTTTTGGGGTGTCTTGCCTGAGACCTTGAGTTTTAGGCATACAAGTCTCACTGTGAGTTTCTGGAACATGCAGTTACTTGTCTCTTCTGCCTCTCTGTTCTTTCCTTTGAGCCAATCCACCTGGCAACTACTCTGGCCACCTTACTGTTCAGGCATGGGTCAGGCCATCACCATTGCTCTGGCCAGGCATGGCAAACATGACAGAAGGGATGGAGAAGTACAACATTGTCCATGGCTTAGTGAGGGAGTTCTGTGTCCTTTTGCTGGAAGACATGACTATAACACCTTCCAGCTGACCAGCATTGAACTGAATAGTCGCAGATTAGGAGCATCTTTACAGTAGCACATCAAGGCATTTGCTCTTAAGTTTCCAAAAGTCTGATGTCTCAAGCAAAACTCAGCTTTAATGTGTCCATGGTCAAGTGCAACCTCTGACTTGCTCTCAGTTTGCATCCAAAGCATTTAAGAAGCACAAGTTCATCAACATGTTCATTGTTTTTTAGTAAGCTGGCATTCTGCTTTCTGACAGCTCTGCTTAGGCTGACATATGTTCCTGCCCTTTCCTTCTGTGCAGGAATGTGTCTCTTCATTTCCATGAAAACCTCCGTGGTGCGGAGTTTCCTTTTATTCCTGCGCATATCATGAATTGCTTCATAAAAGTCACTGACAATGAGAGCTGGAATTATCTTCAGATTTTATAACTTGGCTAAAAAAAATTGGCTGCAAGCTAAAACTTGACACATAAATCTCAGCCAGGAAATAATTTAGTTTCTCTCTTTCCATCAAAACAGCAAACAACTCGGCCCACACCCAAACAGTTGCAAAGTTCTCAATGGTAAAAGGGTATTTTAGGAAGGGATTAAATAAAGAAATGTTACTAAGTGGCAGAGTCTCTAGGGTGGGGAGAATGTGGAAGGAAAAACATTTGGAATGATGCAATTTCTTAGGTTTTTTTTGTTTTTCTTCACTTGAAATGCCTTACAAATATCCAGAGGGAGCAGTGTAGATCATCACTTTGATTGACTTTCAGTAACAACAACTGCCATGAGAAGTGTAGGTGCTGCATGCCAGTACAGGGTTGTACTTATTAACAGGATTTAAAAGGGCAAGGTAGAACTGAGAGATCAATCTGGATGGGGATGAGATTAAACAAATTGGTCATCCAGTTTTATGAGCTGAGTTTGTGTTGCAGGTTACATGTACTAACCCTAAACCACATCTGGTTGCTGAAGAGAGGCTTCAAATACCTGCAGGAAAGGGTCTTTACCATTCCCTCCAGAGGCTTAGTGCCATGTTCTTGCTGTGCTCTTCCAGGTTAGCTCAAACTTCCATTAATTTCTGACCTGGATGATGAGTGAGAATAAATGTTTCCTTCCCTTCCTGTAAAAACCCCTTGAGTGTTCTCCTGCTGGCTTTTCTGCTGGTTTATTGACCCTTGGGTCCAGAGAAATAAGAGATGTGACCATTAGCATGTTGTTGCCCAACCGCTCACACACCCATTTTATTGGAGAATGGTGACTAAGGAACAGTTGGTTTTGTATTCCATGACTCAGCAAAGGCAGTTGCTGGAAGTTGTCCCTTTGACCATACTTGCAACCTTTGGTTTTGGGACCATGGACATTGCTCATGTATCTGAGCCATATCTAAGACATGTTCGCAAAGCCGGGATTTTCCCCTTCTTGGATAATGTGGACTTAAATGCCTTGATCAGTGGCACAGAAAGATACAACTTTTATACTGCAAACTTTTATTGACTAAATGCCTCAATATTGAAAGCTCAGTCAGTCATGTGGTCCAGTGATGAGCAATTTATCCAGGATCCTTACTGCAAAGTGTTTACCAGGTTGCCAGAGACAAGGCTGCAATTATGGGCAATGCCTACCAGTACCTAAGGAAAAATGTGGTTTCTGGGCTCATACTCTGCATTTGCGCAGAGAAGCACTGAGACACTTCTGCATGCAAGTGAAGTATCTGACCATGGGTCCTGGCTCTCCTATTGCTACTGTCCCCACACTATTCAGGTTTTGAATATAGACCTTTCTGGATTAGATGATAATGACTCAGAAAACTCTGTAAATTACAGATGTCCTGTAACTCCCATTTTTGGAGACAGGGAATTGAAGCACAGGAAAACTATTTACTGGGTCTTCTTTCCCCTAACTGGTTATTGCACTCACTGTAGTGGAAACATCCAGTTCCATTCCTCTGATTAAGACATGAATTTTATCTGCCTTCTTTGATGAGGTGTGAAGTCCACGTGTTACTTAATGAGAACAAGCTGTTCAGATAATGCAGCTCAAAATGACAGAGATTTTGTTCTTCCAACATTATCATTGCCAAAAGACAAGGAAAATGTCCTAGTTATGGAACCAGACCGGAGCCTGGGTCCTGGCTTCCTCACAGTAGGTTTGGGGTTATTTTAATTCTGTGATGTTAAGCAATTCTTGTGGAGTTGTGTGGATGGTGGCTGATGTGGGTACTGTGATTGCTACTGCAAGAGGGGCGTGAGGAAATCCAGATCATCTGCTCTTCAAGACTGTCCATTTCCTGGCCCTTGCTGTTGCTAACGTGATGCAATACAAAGCTGGTGAAAGTGCAGATAACTTCTCTGTCAGAGAAATATGGGAAAAGCAAAACAAATATCCACAGAAGAATTTTGGACTGATAGAGAAAATTAATTTCACAATCACATTTAAAGCCCTTGCCTACACACACAGTAACACAGATTTACAGAGGATACATTTCCTACCTGTCCCTATGTATTTGGCCATGAACAATAGCAGACTTTACAGGTAAGTGACAGCAGGATATGACAAGATTTTTTTCAGACCATGGTGCAGTTATTCACAAATGAGCCAAACCCCAAAGTAGTGCATGATTGAACTGTAGCTCAGAGGTATCACCATGTGCTTGCTGTGCCGTGGTGAGACCCTTGAAATGTAATTACCTCTCTCCAGCACAATTATTAACATATGATTAAACAGTTGAGAGTCACCACTGCAACATTAACCAGCAGTGGAGTGTGTGCTCTATAATTTAAATGCTTGCAGGGAAGAGTTCACTACAGGGCATCCATCAGCCCCGTGAGTGTTTTGTCCTGTGTAACTGTGGCTGCAATCCTCCTCCTCCTGAAATCAGGCTGGAAAGAGTGCTCCAGGCTCGTGTGTATGGGGAGGCCTGACTCATGCTTCCCTTATGACCTTATATTTCATGGGCATTGTAAACAGCCCTGTGTGAAAAGCTTTTCCCTGTATAAGGCAGTAAGCTGTGCAGCACATGACGGGAGCTGCTGGTGCTTGTGTCTGTCTGAAACACAGCAAAGCAGCAGGGAGAGACTTTGGCCATTAAATATGATGCTGGATTTCTAATATGACCCTGTATTTCCCTGACCTTGTATTTCTGTTGAGAATTGAAATACTGGCTCAGGAATAGAACCTGATCTGAGGAATTACACTAGAGTGAAACAGCAGCTTTTGTCTCCTTGTCTCTTTTGCTATAGAAACAGCCATTAATACCTTGAATGCTTAGGGCCATTTGAGCACATGAAGGCAGGAGGGTGGTCCCCTAAATAGCACATCTTTCCACCTTGAAAACTGGCCATTTGCCAAATCCTGCCATCCTCAGCCTGTTGCCCATTTATTGCACCCAGGGTGGTCTGGGCCCCTTTTAGGATTTACAGCCCACGCAGCAGCCAGAGCTGTGGACAGGCTGCTCTGAGCTGCCCGGTGAGACAGGAATATCTGTGAGTAGCAGTGAGCTCTCGTCAGCCAGATGTAAGTGCTTGGAGCTTGCTATTCGGAGCTGCTGATTAGTCTCTCAGGCATTTGCCCCCTCGGTCCCTTTCTCGGAGCGCTGACGTTAGTCAGAGAGCGCCCGCAGATCGCAGATGTTTGTTTTTCCATCCCTTTGTCTTTGCTTCTTCAACCTCATCAAGGCTTTTCCACTTCACCGCTGTGGCAACCTGTGGCACTTCCGTGCTTGAATGAGGGCTGGACCTGGTCCTCAGCCCCGCTGGCTCAGTCCCCTCTCCCGAAGCTGCTTGGCGGGGCACAGCAAACAGCTTCTTGCTGAGGTCTCCTCTTTGCTCTGGGCTTGCAGAGCAGCTTGGGAGCAGATGCAGGTGCCCTTTGTCAAGCCTATGTGTTTCATCAGCCTGATTTCAATGCTGCTGCCGTCATTTCCATCCAGGTTTCACAGATCCTTTACTGCTTGCAGGAAAAGGCTTCGTTAGAACTTCTTGTCCTGCTCCTGTCATGGCAGGGGTGTCTCCATCGTGTGCGTAAGCACTGTGCTGGAGTTGTTTCCACACTACTCCACTTGATTTTAGTGCCTGATTCCCCGCTCTAAATTCATTTCTCTGACTCATCCTCCAGAGGAATTTCTGTCTCTCCACTGACTGTAGAAAGAGACCAGAAAGCCAGTGTTTCCTACCCAGGATCTAGGTTGCATACATTAAGCAGGGTGGTGCAAAGACTACCCCAAGGGACCCACCAAACACAGATAAATACAAGTCTGAGTATGCCCTTTTCACTCCCCCTGCTTTTCTGGACTCAAATGGACTTGGTAAATGAAGTGAAATGTCTCCAGAAGTTTCTATGGATGCTCAGGAGAGATGTGAACATCTCCACTCCCCAGTGACACCTGAGGGCAGCAGGTTGCCCCAGGGCACCTGCATTTCTCTTTGAAATCCAGAAGTTGAGCACAGCAGCAGGGCATGGTCAGGGCTCCCAGCTGAGCCCGCAGCCAAGGAAATCCTATCTGTTTGTAAAAGCAGCTGAGCTGCAGCAGTTGTGTGCAGTTTGAAGGCAACATGTCCAGAGTGGAGGGACTTATAGGGGAACACGACTTTTATAGATGTTGCATTAACTTTAAACATTTGCCTTTCTCAGCACGGGTTCTCCCCCTGTGCATACAAATGCCCCTGGGTATGATATATTTTCTGGGGAGGAGACATGGACTCCAGTTACAGTAAATGCCCATTTCTTTGCTTACTTGAGAGGCAGCATTTAATGCATTGCAGTCACGCTGTGGCCATTTGCCAATACCCACCCACAGCCTGGAATTTGCTCTGCTTCACTCTTTCCCCATTTTGACTTATAGGTAACAGAGAAACAAAGGTTCTCTTCATATTACACATAAAATTTATTTTATTATATATTTACTTCTATATTTACTGATCCCAGTTCTTCCCAGCAACAGAGGATGTGTGCTCTGAGCATTTGTGCTCTGAACCTGCTGAGGGGTACAGAGAGGTCTGGCATGGCCTTACCCACAGGAAGCTCTGAAGTCATTAAACCCTTAATCAACCTTATTTCACTGTTTCCATGTGCCCCTGTTCTCCCACAGTCCACGACTCCCACCTGTTCTTTTGTACCCCTTACCTCCATGTTTAAGCTAAATCTCAGCTTACAGACATCTGTGCAGCACCTGCCACACCGAAACATGAATCACCTCTCTCAGGACCCCATTAGACTGAAGTAAACCAGGTATAACCCTAGTTTAAACTAATATTGTTCTTATGCCAATTAATCTTATTAAAGATAAGTATTTTTCTTTACTAGCTGATGCTGGTTCTCAACTTCAGCTGCATCTGGGGATGATGTATTTGGATATATTGTACTTCCCCCACTGCTACTGTGCTATGGGGTATGTCCCAGCTACTTGACAGGACCACTAAATTAAGAGAAGTTCCTAGAAGCTGTTGGAACACAAGGCAAAGGTCAGTTCATTCAAAAATTTCAATAAATAGGAGCAAAGCATAAGATGCTGTGCTGCTCTGATCAGCAGTTTCTCCTTTCCCTGAGTTCCCACCAGTGAGAGGGAAGGACACAATACACTCTGGTTTTGGGTCTTGCTGGTTTTATCCCTTCCTTGGTATTTAATTAATTCTCTGTGTGTATGTGTGGGGGGAATGGTGATCTAATCCTATTGAAATACAAGCCAAGTAAAACAAGTTTAGATGGAGACATGGTCACACAGCAATGTTCAGTCAGAGAATAATACACTTGAGGTAAGGTATATTACCAAAGTAGTTTTAGGCATATCAGACCTAATTAGTTTTATTGTGACAATAATAATACTGGGTGAGAAAAATCTGAGTTGAAAATTAAAGTGGAGAATGAGTTTTGGTAAGTTTGGTAGCTGTGGAAATGGAAAGCTTCTGTACACATTATAGGAAAAAAAGCCTCATACAGAGACTTTTGAAGCCCCGCTCAAGCTGCAACCAGAGCTCTGAGACTGAAAAAAAAAAAAAAAAAAAGGAAAAGCCGTAACTCAGTAATTCACATATTTTCAGCATTCAGGCAGAACAAAATGCAGAAATCTCTGAAGTAGCCTGTCTTGGAAGGTAGACTTAAACCCACGTTTACTCGTTAAAACCACGGAGAAAAGATTTTGTTTGTCCTTCCTCAAAACATTTTCCTTTAAGCTCAGCATAGCTGAGCTGAGTAGTGCACTTTAACATTCAGAATCATTTTCCTATAACTGAGCAGCTTCATCCAGGCCTGCACTGTGTGCTCTCAGGAATGGGACAGAGGTGTATCGGGAATACCCACCACCAGTGCATGGTACTTAGAAAGAAAGAGCGCAGATGCTGCATTTCTTTGGATTGTATTTCTGTCTTGCAAATGGATGTGTTGCAGAGTCTATGAGCTCGCTGTCCTGGCAATGAGCTCTGTACATCCCCTGTAACAGGAGTGGAGATCCACAAGTAGTGTCCTGGCTGCTGTCTCTGCTTCTGTACACTCTGGAGACACGTGCCACCCCACAGGTCCTAATTCCACTGGCCATCCTGAGTATTTTTGGTGGAGAGAGTCAGATGAGGGTGACAGGAGCCTCAGGAAGGAGGCTGGCAGGGTTGGATGGGGGCTAAACCCCTGGGAGGGCTCTAATATCCTCTGCTTCCCTCAGCTCTGACCCATTTCAGAGGGTACACGTTGCCCAGCTGTGAGCTGGGAGAAGTGCTGGAGCTGGGAAGCTCTTGGAAGTGCAGAAGGCACAAGGTGTGGGGCAGGTGGGGCTGAGCACCGAGCCCAGGCGAGGAGCAGGAGTTCGGCTGCTCCTGCTAAACAGCTTAGTCCGAGCCGTCACTGCCACACCCCTCCCAATCCACCACCGCATTCCTGTGGCATCCAGGGCGAATCGCTCGGAGGAAGGAGTTCAAAGGAAACAAGGCGAGAGCGGCGTCCCTCTTGCCTCAGTGCCGGGGAAAAGCAGCGGGCTGGCTCTTGGTGTGCCTCCCTTGCTGACTGCGTGCTCAGTGAGGAGAGGAAAGGAACTTGGAGATGCCCCCGAGTGAGGTCGTACCCTCTTGATTTACTTTTCTCTTCCTGGAGACCTTCTGTCTCCCACTGACTGGGCAGGGAATTTAGGGATTTACTGTCAGGAATGACTTATCTGCTCACTTGGCGCGAGTGAGGTGCCTGTGGTAGGCAGTCTGGCTCATACCCTACACCTTTTTTTTTTCCCTTTCTTTTCTTCTTGATTAGTGTGGTTTCTATTCTCGCTAAACCATTGCCTTTTTTTCCTTCACAAGTATAGGGAATAAGGTGTTGATCCCTTCCTCGGTACTGGCAGTGACCGTGGAGATATGTTCCCACCTCCATCTCCAATCCCGGCAGAGGGGACTTGGTGTGACTGTCACTTGGTGTCTTTGTATCCTCCCTCTCAGCAGCATCTCAGGCTTTAGGGCTCAAAGTGCCGGGGGGGTGGGGCAGGAACAACACCCCAGGACATGCTCTAGGTGTGGTTTTGGGGCCAGAGACCTTTCTTCAGGTACCTCCAGTGCTGAGGTTCTTTTCACTAGCCCTCAAGTGCCTCCTAATCACCCTGCGTCCTCTAAAATCACCCTGAGCCAGAGCAGGGCTGCAAGGGCTGTGAGTTTGAAGGGGGAGTTTGGGACTTTGAAGTGGAAGCCTGCAACACCCACTGCAGGTGAGAGCCCCCCAGCAGTTCAGATACCTTCACACTAAGCAGTGGTTTGATGCACATCAGAACAAGGCTCTTTTTAAAGACCCTCAAGTGCCCACGGACATAGATTTGGGTCTGTTTCCAGGACAAGTTTCTCCAAACTCCAAGAAAACTATCTGTATCCTGCCCTTGCAGCCTGCCCTGGGAAGTCAGTGATGCCAGCTGCCATTTCACAGGACTCAGGGCTGGATCCATCTCAGCCTGAGATGGTTATCTAGGCAGCAGTCCCCAAAAGGTGGTGCACCGAAGGTACATGTCTAAGGTAGGCAAGTCTCCTCGTGGATGTGCTCATTCCTCTCTGATGACTGTTGGGAAAGATGATTTCCCTTCACTAGCTGCATCTAAGGAGCTTAAAGTGAAAATCTGCTTTTAGTAAGGAGAGAAATGAGGAAGAAAAACAGTGCTGAGACACCTCGGGGTGAGTGTAACCTGGCTGAGGCTTCCTGCAGGCAGTGCTTCATACCCCAAAGGAATCCCCATCTCTAACATTTTGAATGAGCTGGAGAGTTGTGCTACAAACATTACACTTCCCATGACAAATGCTGACCCAGCATTCAGTAAGATAAGAACAAGCACAACAATTTCTTTCTTCATCCGGGTCCTGCGTATCTTGGTGATTCATGTGAGGTCTTGAGCTGAAATCCCAGCTCATCTCCATTAATGCCAGGGGTGCTGGATATGCCCACAGGACATCAGTTTGGTACCTCTGAAAGGTGCAGTTCTTGCAGCAAGCAGAGGTGGTTTCACTCAGCATTGCCATGCCCCCACCCCTTCACCCAACACGATGCTTTAACAATGCTGACAGGGACTTTTCCACACTTCAGCACGAGTGTTAGTCTTGGCTGAAAAATCCCAGTAACTGGAGGTTAAGTCCCTCCATCCCAAACCCAATACTCCCTGCTGCCAGACCCCTCCTGCTATTCTTTGACGCTTAATCTTTCTTTCCATACAACACCCTCACTCCCACAGGAAAGACTTTTAGGTAGTGGGACTGCACTGTTTTTTAGCAGTGTTGCCATAAGGAGCATGCATGAGGAGCTATCTAGGACTCAACATCTTTTCCTTTGGTAGGTGAAGGGCAGGACTTGGGTGCCACTGCTGGGTTTTGAGTTCTGTAGCACTGACTTCAACCATGTATGGACATTTTGTGGTGGATGAACACTACATCACACTTTTATCCATGCAGCATTTTCTAGCCGCTGTCCTCTTCAAATCAAGCATGTAGAAGGCAGATGTGTGTCTGTCAATCAGACATCAGTTCAGGATGTTTGGTAAAGGGCTTGCATGCTTAAAATGTGATGCTCCAAAAATCAGTTTGTTAGGTTAATAGTTGGAGTAGATGATTTTGGACGTCTTTTCCAACCTTAATGATTCTGTGATTCTATTCTATTTATTATACTGCTGATTTCTTTGGCAGATAGACAGATTTTGTAAATGTCTTAGATGCAGTGAAACTTAAAACTGGGTATATTTGTGATACAATCTCTCAGACAAATACTCAAATATATTTAATATGTAGTTTCACAGCTGTAGCCTGTCTGGGATAAATCCTCAGGATCTGTATGGTTCTTGTGCCACCTTTTAAATTACATCTTCTAGTACTGCTCTGAACTTTAGTTTACTACTGCTGAAGATGCCTTGCTAACAAAACCGTGTAACAAGCAGACATGCAGACAGATCTGTGGAACAAACAACTCTTCTGAACTGTGGGTCACTAGGGGTTGTAAATTTTGAAGGGAATTTGGAAAATAACCCATAGGTTTGTCTAAGGAGCCATTTCCTGGTCCTTCTCTTCATTTCCCAAGCATCAAGTAGCAACATGGACTGGTTAACTTGTCACCTGCTTGTTCAGCAGCTGGGTTGATTATACAGGCTGTGCTGAGCTCACAGCTGTCACAGTTACACAGTTCTCAGCACCAGATTAAAGATAACTTGGTTGTAGCCACATGAACCACAGCCCCATCAGTAACAGCAAGGGCAGGACAGCACTCCCACTTATCATCATCATCCCCACTGCACAGCCCTGTGAAAAATGCTGTTTGTAACCAGCCAGTGAGAATGAGAGGACTCCACCTTGGTATTTTTCCCCATGTAGGAGGAACAACATGTTTATTTTCCAGCTGGCAGTTTTGCAATTGCAGGCAGGCATCCGGTTATCAGGCTGCGGTCTTCCTATCACCTACCCTGTTGGCAAACAAAGCAGTGCATGTCTGATAGTACCTCCGTTTTTTATAACTGTGCTGTGATAACTGTGCCCATGATGTCTCTGGATGTCTCCAGATAATTCAGGCACTAAACTGTGTGTTTCAGACTGGAGAGTGAGGACCTTGTAGAGAAACAGCATAAGCAAATGAGCTGGCTAGATTTTTGATGGTGTTTGAGAAGTTTCTGAGTGACTCCGTAGAGCTGGCCTACCTCTGCTGGCAGAGGACCAGCCTCAAACCATTTGGGAGTGTCTCTGGGATGAGGCTAATGCCATCCCTGATGTCTGCTCTCAGGCATTACCATTCCCCCACCAGCCAGCCCAGACAGATGAGATGCAGTTGGGTTCAACCAACAACCTCCCACTTCAGCTGCGTGAAGTGTCTGTTCCTCTGCACTGGACTCTGGCATAGGCCATGCCTATCACTGCGTCCATGGAAAATGCAGGAAATCCCTCATGAAGTAGAATTTCCACCTCATGTCTTCCCAACAAACATATTTCCCTAACTCAGTGTCCTCCTTTACGGGGATTTAAATTCAAGAAGTGTTGTGCTTGAGGTTTTTCAAGGGTTTGGCAAACACAAATGCCAAGATGTGCTGGCTGTTTTCAAAGAGCACTTGGAATGAGCTGTGATCAAAACCAAATTCCCTCCTCTCCAGCACAATTTCTGGCCCCCTATCTGTGAGCTCCCCATCTCCTTAGCATGCATTTATAAAAGATCCCTAGTGAGAGAACAGTCAAGGCAAGCATTTTCCTTATAGCAAAGCCCCACAGTGCTTTTGCACAAGAAACAAGAGTTTCCAAGGGACTGGAAGCAGTTGCTGTGTTTGTGTTGACTGGCCATGGTTTCCCACTGATGGGGGTTTCCAAAGCAAATGAAATGTAATTCATCAAGGCGGACTCCCTCCCCAACTTTCAGTTGTTGAAAATACTACAAAGTAAGATGGAAAGAAACATGTAATCCTTCATCATGACAGTGAGGATTTACTTGTTTATTTAGATTCCCTGTCTGTTCCAAATGTTCTGCCAGAGAAAGCCCATCCAGACTCCAGGAGTGCTTGATACACATAAAAAAATTTCTAAATGTATTTAGAAGATAAATCCAGGAGAAGACACTGCCTGTCCTCACAGTGCACCAGTGCAGCAACAAGATGAAAGTCCCTACATGCACAGTAAAGTATCTCAGGATGCTCTCTGTAGAAAAAAAAAAAGAAGGAGGCACATGACAAGAAATAGATTTCAAGGTGGATCCTCTAAATCAGAAACTTTTTGGTGGAGCTTTGTCTTTGAGCTCCAAGTACTTCTTATTTTCTGCCTGGAAAATGTGTTCCAGGTAGAAAAATATGGAACTTGGTGCCTGTGTGGTCAGTAAAAGGAGAGGGTTGTGTTCAGAGAGTAGTTCCTTCCTCTGCCCTAGGAGGTGAGGATCAGCCCCTGGAACGGTGTCTCTCCCTGCAGACATTACAGGGGTAACAGAAAGAGAGGAGCCCAGACCTGAGTCTCACTTTTAGTTGCGTAAGACAAGGCAGCTGAATTCCATCCCAAGTGAACTCCTTTGCATTGAAACCACTCAGCAACCCTTGCAGCTGGTATTTCTTGTCCCATTCCTGTTGCTGAACCTACAAACAGGAAATAAGTGACAAGCAGGAGACCATAAATGTGGCAATCCCATACCCCTGAGATGAGATTAGACCTCCTGAGTCATCCAAGGATGAGGTAGCAGAAAATTAACAGTTGTCCAACAGATGTTTTGCATTTGGACCATCATCCAACTTAGTGGATTTGCAAATGCTGCTCTTCTAGTGATGCCTTGGGGCAGCACCTTTCAAACACTCTCTCTTTTTTATTTCCTATCTAAGAGCCACTGGCATGAGTGAATATCAAGAGCTTGATGTCCCTACTGGGGGCAATACTGCAGTAAGTTGTGTAGGGTAGAATGGGAGGGGCAGTTTTCAGCCAATGACACCTTAAATGTCAGCTGTTAAAGTTATGGGATTGTGGATGCTTCTAAGGACTGCTGAGATTTTCTCCTTTAGGGTTTTGTTTTAAAGAAACCCATATAATGAGGTGTTTAAGACACCTCTGTCCTTGAAAAGGCAAAATAACCAGTTCTGTATTTGGCAGGTGCTGTCCTTATTTCACATGTTGACATAAAGAGCAAAGGTCAGGCTCTTGACAGAGTCTGAGGCTTCTGAAGGGCTGCTAAGATGAATCAAAACTAGAGTTTTCCAACACCCCAGTGACACCCCTTGACCTGAATTCCAGTTTCATACCAGAAATAAGGCAGCCTTCCTCCATAAACTCAATGAAACCTCAGGGGGCTGGACAGGTTTGACAAAACAGTTCATGAAACTACTTGTGAATCACTGGTATCATTAAGATCTACAATTTTGGTTCTTACCTGAGTACAGAAGTGAAAGAGAGGACTTTAAAAAGTATAAAAAAAGAACAGAAGTTCTAAAAAAAAAAAGCACTTTGCTTTTCAAAAGTTGTGAGGTGTTTCAAGGAACGCCTGACTTAACCCTTGCTTTGATAACCTTTTGTGCCAAGCTCACCTGCTGCTCTCCCCACAGCTCATGTGCTCCTCGGTCCAGAAGGCCCTGTTTGAGGAGGAGGACAGGGTGAAGAAGCTGCAGCAGAAAGTGGCGTCGCTGGAGAAGCGGAACAAGCAGCTGCGAGATCGGGTGAAGAAAGTCAAGAGGTCTCTCCGGCAAGCCCGGAAAAACTCCAGGCACATGGAGCTGGTGAACCGAAAGCTCAGCGAGAAACTTTCCTCGGCAGGTGGTCAAATCCCCTACATTAACTCTTTGAAGCAGGAGAACTCCCATGCTACCTACCTTAAAGTATAATGCAAGGGTAAGTGCTCAGGCCAATAATAGTGGCGAACTTTGCCTGCATTAGATCAGGATCTGGCCCTCACACTTTGGCTATGCTGTGCTTCAAACCTTGCATGGAAAATGGATCTGAACTTGCTTTAGACACAGGGCTAGGTTAAACAGGAATGCCAACAGGATTTGGCACAGCCCAAAGCCATGTCCTCACTGTCCTAAGCGGACACAAGGCCAGACAGTCACCTGTGCTTCTCCTCCTTTACCCTCCTCCATCTCCATCACCAGTTTTAGGTTGTTTTTGGTGGAAGTGCCAGCCCAGCCCTGTGGGCCCTTGCAGGCACTTGACATAGGAGCACTTCTTGCCAGTTTACTTCCTCCCCATGGGCTGGGCAAGGAAGGCTTGGGATATAGAGATGGATGCTGTGGGAAGGATGCAGGCATGAATGCCCTTTGCTCCCTCATCAACCCCAAGCTCTCAATCTTGCTTAAGCTTGACAAAGTCTACATTCAGTACCTGGGCAAAGGCTATGCCTGAGATACAGTCAGTTTGTGCCTCTCTTCAACATGAAGTATAGATGTGCCCAAATTGTCTTAAGACTGTTTCCATATATCCCTAAATATTTTAAATAAAATATCTAATATTTTTTATTTTACCGAGAAGTGCCTCAAGGCTCTCAGTAACTCCCTCAGGTGCCTTTATCATTGGTGTTCCAACCAAATGGGTTGGAAACCACATCATTTCAAGACTATGTCTAAGACCTAATCCAGCTCTTGCAGTCAGGAGTGGACTTGCCCTATTAGTGGGTGTTGGATCAGGCCCAGTAGGCAATTTCACATCCTGTTTCCAAGCAGGTTTAATTTACAGTGTGGACAAAGCTTCAAGTTTTGTAGTCACTGTTTGAGGTGTAATGGAGGTTGCTGGGCAGCCTCACTTAGTTACATTTAGAGACTGTAGAGACCACATCAATATCAACAGGGCATTAAAAATTTAGGTAGTTTATATATGTATATATTTTTAAATCCTATAGAAAATATTTTTATTACACATTTGATATAGTCTAATTTCTTAAAATATGAAGTAAAACCTGCTTCTTGGTTATTTTGTTAAAAAAAGTCCATCATATCCTTTATTAGACATTTACAAACTGACTTCTGCTCGAGCAGTGTGTGTTAAGGCATCAGTATCCGCGGCTGATAATGTTAATGCTTTAACTATCCCTGCACCTGGAAGAATCCAGCTTTCGAACGTCAGCCTCAGTCCAAGCAGAACTCAGAAGCTGATTCTCATTACCTTCCAGTTTTGCTCCTTTTGGAAATACTTTTTTTTTCCCTCTCTTGAAATAATATTGGCATTTCTTAAGATTCTGACTTCTCCACAAGCTCCACTGGTTTCAAAGGCTCCTCCTACCACATAAGCACAATTTGAGTTGTTTTATGCTGGAGTCAGCAATGCTGTTTCCTGAGAATTACTACAGAACTAAGGCTTCCTTAGAAGCCATCAAGAGATTTTAACTCCAAAATTTAAATCCATAGAAAAGTAAACTACTTCTTTTTTTCCTGGTTTCTAAACTGCTGTTTAAATAAATGAACTGGTTTTCCTGGGATAGGTAATAAAAGCCTGTGTTTTAATTTTTTGTTAAGAAAAATATTCCCTCTGATATTCATTCATGTTTTATAAGTGTTTGTATAAACCTGAGAAAGTATCATTAATATAGCTACACCTTTGCTGTTCTTACAGATTTTCCAAACACAGTGTTGAATATCTTTTTGTTTTGGCTGGTATTTTTGTTGCTTGATGAAAAGATTGGCATTTTCTTCCTATTTCCTCCTTTGTCTAGCTTAAAAAAAAGTAAAGCATTTTGTTCTCCTTGTAAGTTTTGTGAGAATTTTGTTACTTTGCAAAGAAAACAAAAAGAACCCCCCAAATGCAAAGTCCAAATGCAACCCCAAATTCCCTCACAAAACCCAAAAAGGTTCTTTCCTTGTGATTTTTTTCCTTTCATTCTTGCTTGGGTTTGGATCATTTCCAGAGATAAGGACTAGCAGTCAGATCAGATCACAAGTTAACCCTCTTGACAAGTAACAGGGGATGTCAAGCCTAAATGAAAATGCTATTAAAGTGTCAGCATTGATTGCCTGTCTCTGCTGGTGACAGTATCCAGAAAGTGACCAGGAGGGCTGTACATGCAGGAAACACAAGTGGGATGAGGAATTTGGGTTGTGTCTATCCAGGCTGGTACACATCACACAGGGCCTGACACATGCTATAATTTTTAGACCCACTCTACAGCAATTTCAGGGATCAGCTAATCTGGAAACCTGCAAAAAGGGCAAAATTTCATGCCCTTTCCAAGATTAATGGGAAAGGCATAACTGAGTATGTTGCTCTTGAAGAGGTCTGTGGGAGGGATTGAGGTGCAGAAATGCAGAGGGAGTCAGCATAGCTGGATGGGTTGGCAAGGGATGGTGTAGAAACCCAAAAAACATCCTGTGGAAAAAAAAAAAGCAAACCAAAAAACCTCCAGTCGGTTAGAAACAACACCAAATGTGTCAGCCCCCCGTAAGACGTTAAAAGATGCTTTACAAATTAGTAACATCTGCTTTTGCAAAGCATATCAGGAGCTTGAAGGCTGCCAGAATATCTACAGGACCAGTACGAGGGGTTTCCAGAGCAGATGGACACAACTGGAGACAAGGATGGGATTTTTGGCATCTGTGTTCACTGTGGAGGAATTTAGGGATGCTTTTGTGGACAAATAATTTTTTCCTGATTTATCCAGAGGATGATGAGAAGAAGTGAAAGAGCAAAATTTATGGTAACAGGACAGAGTATTAGTAACGAGGAGGGGAGGGGAAGGGAGGGGAGGGGAGGGAGAGGGAGAGGATGACCGAAAGAAACAGGAGCGGGGAAATTGTCCTGAGTGTATTAGGGTGTGTTGATTTTGCATGGCCTGGTGTTGGTAGTGGGGGGGC
>WBMZ01001148.1:0-44030 GCA_013400975.1 Atrichornis clamosus
AGATTTCTCATCTCTTAACATTTACCCTGCTCCGTGAATGACCAGTACGCTATCCCTGAAACAAGCTGAAAGGGACTTTGCATGGGACCTGGCAAAGGAGTTTGTGGTGGCCTGGCCAGGTCAGCACACCCAGGGTGGGAATGTGTTCCCCCTCACCCAGGGAAGAGGCAGATTGAAAGTCTCCATTACCCCAAAGGATTCTGCCTGTATTTGGTACTTCTGCTACCTGACAACTCCTAAAAACACAGGCCTGGTGGGATGTGATGGTGAACCCTGGAGCCTGTGGGATGAGAGGACAGCCAAGCCCAGATCACAGGAGGTGAATCTAGAAAGCCTCTGCCTGCCTGGGCCGTAAAACCAGTCGGGTTCTTCTGGGCATGACCTGAAAATGCCTTTGTTCTCCCCTCCTTTCCCTGCACCTTCATTGTCAGTGTCAAGAGCTGCACCTGCTTCTCTGCTTGGCACTAGATCCTGGTCTAACTAAAACCTTCCCATATATAGTGTTTATATTCTCCCACTGCCAAGTGGCTCTGTGTCTGAACTGGATCTCCCAGTGCCAAAGTTAGAACACACCAACACACGCAGAGAACAGCAAATTTCTGTTCAGTAGTAACTGGTACAGAGGATGCAAATCTCCCACTTCCCCTGTCAAACACATGTGAAGCTGTGCTCGGTGTCTGAACGCAATTTAAAGTTGCACTCACCTTCTGACTGCAGAACTCTTTGTTTCTCCCTGGTTGGGAAGATGAGGGATGAGGGCACATCCCCAAAGCTTTCTGTGGTAAGGCCAGAGTGGCTGGAATTGACTGTAGCAGCACCTCACAGGCAGAGCAGCTGCTGCAGCACACACCAGGTATGTGTCATCACATTCCTTGTTTGACATTGTTCCTTTCTGACCAATTCCCCTCTCCTGAGCAAGTGTTTGTACGCCACCTGTACACTTTGCTTGGTTAAGAATTGGGTGTTGCTCAAATGACTTTTTCAAATGCACTTGTTGGCGAATTTTCATAGCACAATTCTGTCTGCACATAATTGCAGCCAATACTACAATTAAAGTGACATAAGAGCATATTGAAAAGTTTAGGTCAGTTTCTGATTCTGCAACTGTTCAGGTTTTGGAGTGCCTGGAATACAATAATGAATAAATATATGCACTCACAGCAACAGCAGGAACCTATTTTAAGAAAGATCTTTCAGCTTAGCAATTACATTTTCAGAAATCACTTTCCCATTTGGACTCACCTAAACACATGCACGCTGAAGGGGAGTTTTGCCTGGTGAAAATACACCACTACACTGATTGTCACTACCCCACAGCTGCTGGCAGCAGTGGTTTGGAGATGAATCATCCTGTCATTATTATCCTTTTATTGTGCCTCATTGTGCAAAATAAACTTCCTGTGCTCTCAGCCAGGCCCACAGAACAGATCTGCACTGCAGGGTGTGTGGCTCCATGCAGTGTTAGGTCAGAAGTCACATCTGGGAACACCTCACCTGCCATCGCCTGTCCAGGGTTCCAGCACTGGGGCTGCAGGTGCTGCCAGCTGGGCAGGAATTGTTCAGAGCACCCTGGTCCTCCTTCACGCTCCCACAGCCAAACTACGTGTACAGATCCAGGCCAGTCCAAATTCCTCAAGCTAGAATTAACAAAAATGAAGGTTTTTCTACGTAACTCAGACCCTCTGCACATAGCACTGGTCAGTGCAGCTCCTTGTACTGTGATTCACAGCACGACTCAGGGGAATGTCTGCTCAGGGATCCCCACAGTGCCTTGTTCTGCATCTTCAAAAGCATTTCAACCCCAGTAATAAACGCAGGCAAGTACTCGAGGACTCAAGTCATGCAAAAGTTCAATAAACTCCTTTCAATATTTAAAGTGGAAAACATGTTTATTAACATTCTTTCAAGCTTTCCTTAGTCAAGGCCATATAAAAAAAATCTCCATTTAAGTATATGCATGGTTTAACTTTCTACATAGTTACAGAGGTATTATATAGAATCTACCTTTTTTGTGATACACTGGTAAGTACTGAGTTCTGTGAGACAGGTGTAAGCACTTGTTTTGAAATCAGGTATTTGAAAAGAACAATTTTTTATATACAGTTTAGCAGACTAATGCAGCATAAAATGCTCTTAGTAAGAGGTATATGAGCCACGGATCAATATAATACTTACCTAAAATTCTTTTTCTATGTGGAACAAAACCTCTGTCTTGGTCATCCCCCAACTCCCACCTCCTCCCTGGAAACCAGATAACGAAGTAGTAGCAAGGAGGGATAATTAATGTGCTTATGGTGGACCTGACTTTGTGAATTGCTCAAAACTAGACAGAGATTCTAAGTTTCTTCATCCTGGGGATTGCTCAATGGAACTGCTTAAACTCAGCTATCGTGGCAAACTCCAAAGGATTATTTGGAATCACTACTTTGAGACAAAAGTAGAATTTCTTTTTTGTTTTGTCACACCAGCACACAGAATATTGATCTGTTCTACATTTTCCTTTCAGCAATGGTGACAGTTTTTAGGAAAACTCTATACAAACATGCAAATACAGTTTTTGTTGGGCCTAAGGGGTAACACATACCTACATGTAATAAATATTGCTCTCAGGATGACCCAGTTGTAGCTACAAAAAGGAAATAAAAGTACTTCCAGAGAAATCCCGTTTCAACAAGAGACATTTAGAGTCTGTGCGATATTTCTATTGATATAAACTATTAACATTATTCATTAGCATTGTGAAGTCCAGTTTAACCGTTGGTTTTGAGAAGACAGAATGTGTGACTGAGTACCTGAATCAAAAATAAATCTATCTGTAGTGATTTAACCAGAGTACTACTACATGAACTGCTGCTCCTATCAAAGAAACCAAATGGATTACAGATTAAAAGAGATTTCCTACACAAAGGTTTGTAAATAGCCTTAAGAACCCTTTTGTTCATACACCTATTGGTCATTAGTAGTCTCAGACAGTGTTTGCCACTCTGTATTCCCTGTCCTCACTGGGCTGCAGCTGAACCACTACACTTTCTTCGTTCACCCCATTCTCCGCATCACTGCTATCAACATTGTCATTGTCATCCTCCTCGTACTCCGAGGACTCGGTCATGTTCTGATGGGAGTGGGACTCTGACAGAGCTCCGAAGGACTGTGTGCTGACTGAGGCCAAAGGTCTGAGCAGGGGAGTGTTCTCAGACACCTCGTTCTCCTCTTGGCTGCTGTCTGTCTCCGAGTCAGAGTCCCCCTGGGAAGGGACCACTTTCTGCTTGCACACAGGGCAGGTTTTTTTTGTTTTTGTCAGCCACGGGTCCACACACTTGCAGTGATATGCTGTTAAAAAGTAAAATACAAGGACATCATTATCGAAGTGAAAAAGGACAGGGAAACCTGCTAAACTGTGTTTTCGTTCAGTAATACGGGACAATTTTAGAATCTAACAGAGAATTTTAGTCCCAAGTTTGTTGGCACATAGCCTGTACAAAACACCTGATGGATGAGGAGCTCAGTCACATGGGTACATGCAATGAATACCTGTGTTCTCTACTGAGTGAATGTGAGCAGTACTGTAACAGGCCACATTTGATGACAAACTTTAAAGCTTCTTGAGGAATTCTATCTAGTTTGCAGCAGGCATGCCCACCATCATCATGCTCACAATGCCTCTCACCTCCACATGAACATGGATCAAAGCACCTCATTATTAAGTTACATTACCACATGGTTTTGTAGATCTTAAATTAGGTCTGCAATTGGCGCTGCAACTAGACTGGCCGTGTTCAATAAAAAACGTAGTTAAGTGTCTTACTTATGGTATTAAAAAGTCATCTCTCTTAGTAACAGAGACTTCTACTTGGCAAAGAGCTTGTATTTACATGGGCCAGCATGTTGTGTTCAGTACCTGGTCAAGCACGCTGGCAACATGTTCTCCGTGAGAACTGAGGATGGTGGTTGTTGGTGTTCAAGTCTGGTTACCTCTGCAGTCCCCTACTAGGAGAGATGCCACGGACCTGTTCTTTCTCTTCTGAGAACTCCTTGTTTGCCAGCCTGGTTTGAAATTGGTTTTATGACTGAGGATCTACAAAGCTCAGCCTGTCACTTGCTGTGCTGGCTGTGTATAGAAGGCTGTAACACCGTTCCAGTGGGCTGGACTTGAGAAAGACTCAACTCACAGGGAAAATGTTTCACTAGCTGACTTCCAAGTGCAGTCAGGCAGTGGTGTGTGTGGCCACAGACTCCAGAACAGACCCATCCCTTCAGATGCACCTTCAGGTCACCAAGAGCTCAACTAGGTTTTACGGTTTGTTTGTCTTGGGGAAAGTGATGGCCTGTTTTTTTAAATGTAGAAAGTATTATGTTAAATACAAATATCGAGGTGACATCAAGCCCAAATTTTCTTTCATGTGTACATCCAAGGAAAAATGCAAAGTGGGAATGCTAGATTTTTGGCTTTTAAAAAGAGAAAGCAAGCTTTCTCTTTCCCCATTTTGTACATTCATTCCTGCATATTAGCAAAAAAAAAAATTTTATACATCACTCACTAAACATATTTGCTGCAGGTTTAAGACAGCATTTTGGAGAGCTGTTTTAAGCTAAATACAAACCTAAAATGCAGCTGCTTACCATGAGAGCATGGAAGGATTCTGAGCTTGTCTCCATCCTCATATTCATCCAGACAGATGGCACACACATCGTATTCATCTCCTACAGCACATAATCGAGAATTAGGATGACTTTAAAGAACTGGCAGCTGACCCTCCCAACATGCACACAGGCTCTCCTAGCTGGTTCCTCCTCCACTTCCCCCTGCCCACACAGAGCAGGTCCTGCCAGCTGCAGAACTACTGCTGGATTTCTCATCTCTCTGGGACCAGAGCTCATCCACTTTAGGTTAATAAAAATGTTTTAAACTGTGTGGAGTGCTATCCCTACAATACTGTTTCATGCTTATTGAAAGTAAGATAAAAGGATTTAAAATATAGGATTCACTTTACTATACAGGTATTAATACATTATTGCCAAAACTTAAGGCAGAAAAATAGCAACCAAAAAAATGGATAGAAAAATAAGAATAATAATCAGGAACTGTGACCATTTGGTCACAGAAGGAAGTTTAGGGTTTTGTAACTCAAACTTCACAAACAGGATACACAGCACTGACAGTACTGACACAGTGTATGCTGGTGTGCTACGTTATACAACTAAAGGAGAGACACTTTTTAGAGGACAATGAATTCCCATTTCACTTTTTTGTCAAGGATTTTACAACATGCTCCTTCCATCTGGTCCCATGGCTCTTTGCCTTTTCTTGAAGACACTGGCCCCCAAAGTTGCTCCTGTCCTGCAGTGGCTTCAGCCCAGCTGCTTGCTCCCCCCAAAGGACAGGAAAAGGGGCAGAAGGGGAAAAGTAAGAAAATTCTTGAGAAGATGATAGTTCAGTGGGTAAAGCAAAAGCTGCACACGCAAGCAGAGAAAAATAAGGAATTCATTCACTGCCTCCCATCAAAGTTTTGAGATCAAACAGCAGCGGGCACAACAACGCAGTGAGAGAACAAACAAATCCAAGGTTTGGTTCCTAAACCCCTTTCCTCAACACAAGTGGATTCTCTCTCTCCAGGCAAGGACAAAGTCCTGAACCTCTTGGTGGCTTCCTTACCCCTCTGCACCCAGGGTTCTCTTCTGGGAAGCACACATGAGCTCTGTGGAAAGGGAGGAGGGTGTCCCTTCCAGAGCTGCTCCTGCTAGTGTTGAAAGAAGTTTATTAGGCTGGAGGAGAGCTACTGGTATGTCTTGTTACAAAATTGCTTTGGAACAGTGTTGATACAAACCCAAGGGGCATACCAGTTATACATATACAAAACATGATTAAGTAAGCATCATCCAGCGGGCACCTGGGATAGCATAGAGAAATAATGGCACATGAATTAAATTCAGTACTATAAGACACAAGTTACATCCTTGGGAATTTTTAGCTGAGATTTCATCAGTTATAAACATTTGAGAAGAAACAGGGTGTAGTGGTTGATCACTAGTGTTCATAATGTGATACAAATGGGAAAAAGAAAACTGACTCAGTAGGACACATCCAGAGCAGTCCTCCCAGAGGTCCAAGTACTGTTCAGAGCCTGCAAGGTGGCCCTCCACATCGTTTGAAGATTAATTCAAACAAAAATGAAGAAAATATTATGATCACAGAGCAGAGGAACTACTATACAAGGAAAATAATTTTTAAAAGACTGATAATTTAAACCTAGCAATCTGAGGGCCGAAAGAGGATTCAGCCTTCACTATAAACACCAGGAAGAATGCCGTAGACAGAAGAGAGAGAAGTTGAAGGTGGGGGGGAAACCATCATCTGACCAGGAATCATCAGGTTGGACATGGAAACAAAACTTGACCACTGGAATAGAGATCCACTGAACCAGCCTTTCAGGATGCTCAGCAAGCAATCCTGGTAAAGGTCCAAACCTCCTCCTCCCTAAATCTAGTTTTAGGTCAAGGCTTTAGATGTGTGACACAAATTCCTAAGAGAACAGCATCTGGAAGGAGATGGAAATGGACTCCCAGAGTTGCATCTGAATGATCAGATAGAGAAGTTTCCTTAACATCTGCAAAAGTTGGTGAACCCTTCTTTCATACACTCTTGCAATTCAGACCCATCCACTGCTGCTACTTTCTGTCTCCTGATGGTACTTCTCGTATCATACCATGAGCACTGTATTCACACAACTGAACCTGACTGCCCTATCACTGTCTAGCACTGCACTGTCTCCCCTCAGGCAGCGGCTTGCTCCAGCTGCACGCTCGCCTGACCATGAAGTGTTCTTTAAATGTGCAAACTACGGTACCTGAAAACCACCAGCCTGGCCCACCCCGTCTGTCCCCATCCCACGGCCATAAGCACATGTGCCAGCAGCTTTCCCATCACTTGACTGACACATCTGGTTGAGGGACTGGACAGTCATAAGTTCAAGTGCTCCACTGCATGTTAGTCCATCCTATCACACGGGCAGTCATCTGCCGAACTCGTGGTGCTGGGTGCCTGCATCCTGGTTACACATTGTGCAATAAGGGAAGGCACCAAGGACAGTGCCTCAGGGGGGAAAAAAGGGTGTGAGGCCCAGCTTGCCCAAGGACGGACACCCCACATACACCCTGCAGTACCCTGGAGGGGTTCAAACAACAGTGCTGGAAAGTGACAGCTGTTCTCAAGTAAGCTCATCTCCCCAGAGCATCCCCTGGCCAAGGAACAGCAGCACCCTCAGAAGAAAATGATGCAGCAGTGGAGCTCACACTCATGTCTAGGCCAGGTAGTTACATGTAAAGCTTCCTCCAGCACAGGTATTTCTCCTGCTCCTGCCAAAGCAGCAGCCCTGGCCCTCACTGCCAAGCAATGTGCCACAAGCCCCTGGCCCTGCTGCTCCAGCAGCACCCACCATGTCCATCCGCTGCAGTCCACCTGCTCCCCACCTCACACAGATCCTCACACCTGCAATTAACCAATGCTCTTTCCAGGTGCCTTCTCTCCCCATGGCTCAGGGAAGGGAGGCAGGCGCACACAGCAGCTGAGACCAGGGACACTGGCCCTCCTTGGCACACAGGATTTCTCTTGGACTAGTTCCCAAGCTGTTTCAGCTCCATGACCACATGCCCCTTAAGAACAGATTTAATTTCTAAAAGGGACACTTTTCAGACATCTTTTTCTCAAATTCCTATTACTGTAATTCAGAAGCTGAGTCGGAACCACCAAAAGAATAATGAAAAAAGCAAGTATGGACATAGCTGCAAAACAAAGTATCTTGCTAAAATAAACTGTGTATGAAGAGTATTTAGTAAGCACAATTATCTTCTAACTACTTGGCACATAAAAATAAAAGAAATATTTTCAGAAATACAGAATTACCTATCCACACGTGTAGGTGGGCCTTGAGCAATGCAAAATGCAAAGGTACAGCTGCTGAGACTTTGGTAGAGTTTCTGCCTTGTTCTCTCTATTAGACCATAACTGCAACTGTGCAGTCACACAGATGGATCAGTAACGAACAGTAATTAGACCAGTTATCATCCCATTTTCAGGGGAAAAAATAATCAATTTAGGAATACATAATAAACTGCAGAACTGCACTTATTGTGGCAGAGCTCTTTAAAAGGCATTGAGACACACCTATTGCCCACTATTGCTCAATCACACGTATTTGCATATAGGTATACAAAAAGTCAACGCACATGATGCTTAAAAGTATGTATTTACCTAAAAAGACAGGCCCTCTTGCAGCTTACTATTTGTCACGTGTTGGAGCTTTTTCCCCATGTGTACATGATGCATTTCAAAGACAACTGCCTGAAGTTAAGCTCCTCTTTCATGCTGTCACCTAACCAATCACTTCTGTTTTTTAAGTCTTGCAGATATAGCGACACCCAAATTCTGGATTCTTTATCAGGTACCTTACCACTCATTACGATTTTAAGTTTTGACACTCAATGTAGAAAAAAATCTCCTCCACTCATTTTTAATTTCTTGATAACATGTCCATACATCTCTCTCACAGCATTCTATCTTCTCTAAATTTATGACATTTTTTTTTTCTACATGCGTGAATGGCTACACTCTTTAATTTCATTGCACTTCAGATCTAAAAATAGTTTCAGTCTTGGCCTAGATGCCATTTTAGTGTAAAGTTAAGCTAGCTTGAAAATAATATATATTTCTGAGGATAAATTCTACAATACTTACCAGTTCACATCTGAGCTATTTTCTTCAGAACATTCAGATTTGCTATCAATCAAATTACAGGCACAGTCAATGGCTTTGTCTTTTTTGCTGTGTTCACTTTTGTTAAAAAGACATCGTATGTGAGATCTCAACTCTCACTGACTTTTGTGTGACCAAAACATAAATCATTTTGTAAAGAACCAGAACACAGTAACTGCCCCAAAACACTTTTAGTGTAGGAAACAGATTTTTATACCGTCTGTGTTGCATTCTGTGGAATTCTTCAAAATAAGGCCTGTTGATTAGGACTTTGGAGAAATCCAATGGCACATCTTTTGTTACTGCATTCCCTACTCACCACAGAGATGCTCACAACAGCAAGTATCTTGGTATTAAATGTGAATTGCTCTTGCCCTCACAGAAGTATTGTGATTGAATGAAAGGATCGCTCATCCAGAAAGGTAAAGAAATTATACCCACAAGACATTTTGGTTTCTATACTCTACAATGTCAGGCAACTTATGTGTCCCATAACATTTACCAGTTTCCAAACTAATAATCATAGAATCACAGAGTAGTTTGAGTTGGAAGGTCATCTATTCCACCACCCTGTAATAAGCAGGGACACCTTTCACTAGATTAGGTTGCTCTGAGGTCAGTCTAGCCTGGCCTTGATTGTTTCAGGGATAGCAACCATAACATCTCTGAGCAACTGTGTCAGTCCCCCACCAGCCTTATTCAGAAAAATGTCTTCCTTCTATCTAGTCTGAATTCACCCTCTTTCAGCTTAAAACCATCACCCCCTTGCCTTATTGCAACAGGCCCTGTTAAAACGTCTGTCTCCACCTTTCTAATCACACAGACCCTTTCAGGCACTGGAAAGGGCTCTAAGGTCTACCCAGAGCCTTCTCTTCTCCTGGTGAACATCCCCAGCACTCCCAGCCTGGCTCCATAGCAGAGGGGCTCCAACTCTCAGAGCATATCCATGGCTTCTTCTGGATCCCCTCCAGCAGATGCACAACTGTTCTGTGCTGAGAATTCCAGAGCTGGATGCAGCACTGCAGGTGGAGGTTCCAAATAAAGGAAATACTGCAACACAATGACTGCTGTGGTCACTGGTAACGGGACTGTAACAAGGAACTTTAATGGAATTTTTACACAGATTTTTTTTTAAGCAACGCTTTAGAGCTCAGCCAGTCTGCTCTGCTCCCAGTAAAGAAGTGTTAGAACTCCTCCATCTCACTGAGAAGAGGGTCAAGCCAAACATTTTGAATGCTTTCACTCCAAACTCTACTATCTATTTCAAGTATACTCTTACTACCCTCTTGATAGAGGGGTTCTGGTGTTCAAAATTCTAGGATCCAATTAGTTAGACAAAGAATGATACACTTGCCTTTCTTAAACTTATGCACAGGAAGTTTCTTAAGCTGATCCTTCCGAAGCCGATTCCTTCTTGCTCTGTGTCTGTCCTGCACAAATTTTGTGATCTGGAAACAGACATAAGATATCATGAACAGTAAGTTGAAACAATAAAAGAACAATAAAAGTTTCAATTTATGAAGCTTTGCAGTAAGTTGGTCAAAAGGGAACTCCAGCTCACACAGAATCACCTCTTCCCTTGCCTGAACTCAAGGATAAAGACAAGTCTAAAGGATGTTCTTCATGATCATGGCACTCAGAACTGAGAATACACAAGGTTTTTTTGGAGAAGAGAAACAAAAATTTATGGCCATAATACATAAAATAATGGCCACTGGAGCAATCCTCTACTGAGGCCTGTGAAAAGCAGGAAACATACTGCAGAGCAAAACACAATTCAGGAAATTTGACTAGTGTTCCCTACAGATTTAGATTATTACAGCTGTTTTAGAGGATTATTCCCACATTCATCAGAACTGTTTTCATATAATCTAAAATAGTAGTTTGGAGAGGAGTAAAAGGGTTACTTCAAGTCATTTTTACATGCTATACTATGCCATACTAAAATAGCTAAATACATAAAATAATTAAATAACTAGTAATACCAAGCTATCTCAATAACTATAACAAAGATTCTATTTCCATTTTCTTAATAGTCCCTAATTCTATTTCTGTTCAATTTCTAAATCTAGCACCTGTGACATCACATTCCTTTTCAAGTATGATGACAAGCAAACAAATGAACAAAGGCCTGAATCAAAGTATACACACTAGCAGGTCCTTTGAAATTTGCACAGGTGC
The DNA here is from genome assembly GCA_013400975.1 of Atrichornis clamosus. NCBI lineage: Eukaryota > Metazoa > Chordata > Aves > Passeriformes > Menuridae > Atrichornis > Atrichornis clamosus. The sequence continues at coordinate 10,931 of WBMZ01001148.1, forward strand.
TCTACATCTGCTTACACTGTGGGTAGGTAAACACTGAGAGAGTATTAGTATTATAAACAGCATTAATATCTCTCACTTCAGGAATCCCTGAAAGTCACTGATATACTTCACAATAGACTATTTTTTGCAAGTATGAATGTATTTGTATTATGGATAAATATTAAGACCATCTGAAAAAGTAACTAGTTTTGGCAAAATAAAATCTACATATATTTGAAGGATATTTGAATCTAAACTGTTTATCCAGACTCTCTTACCACAGCTAAACAATACCTGTAATCCAGATCCTTAGTAACAATCAGAGTCTCACATTCATTTCCTAGTTAAAAACAAGATTGTCTCAAAGAAGCAGGAACAGAATTAGAAAAGAATGAGGACCAAATCCAACCTGGAACCTCCCTGGGATCAATTTCACTGCACCAATTAATTGTCCAGTGCTCTAATCTATCGAGACATCTCTGTGAAGGCCTCTACACCTAAGGGAATCAACATCTAGTTTAGTGTCCTTGGCAAACTTACTCAGTGTGTGCTCAACTCCACCCTCAGGGTTGCTGACAGCAACACTGCAGAGAACTGGCCATAAAGCTGAACCCTGATGAGCACCACTGATGCCCGACTTCCAGCCAGGTGTTACCCCTTCACTGCAAGTCCCTGAGCCTGACTGTTCTGACAGGTGTTCACCCACTGTACTGTGTACACATCCAGCTTTAAGGGGGTCATTTTGTCCAGAAGGACACTGTAAAAGACAGTAGCAAAAACTTTGCTAAAAACAAGAGTCATCTCTAGGTGATTATTCTGCTTTGTTTTCAGAGAGCTTCCGCAATTGCAATTGTGCCAAACATGCCCATGATTGTCAATGAAATATGTAACTTGCCGGACAAAAAATACTAATGCAGAAAAATATTTTAAGGAAGTGTTTATAGAACAGTTGATGCATTACTTGACTTTTGTTAAAAGGTAAAATAATAAATTGCGCACAGATTCAAAAAAATGGAATGTTAACTATGCTGAAATAATATACAGCTATGCTACCTTACCATTTCAAGGAAAGATGTCCCAACTGAGAACCTCTACAGGCAGTGCATGTGCTGAGATCCATGCTCTGTGCTGTGAGAGGTTCTGTGCTGGCACACTGGTTACTACTCCTGCAGTGCAAACCAGTGAGCCCTGCACTGTGGATCAAGTTTGGTAAGGTGGGATGTGCTCTCAGTGTACAAGAGCACAAGGACAGGTCACTCTGTATGGGGCCAAAAAGAAAGCACTTGTGGAATGTAAGAGGGCAGTGAGGACAATTCCTGTAAGCAGTTATATGCTACGGAGAACATCCAAAAGGCTCCTGATAGCCCTCTGACAAAATTCTGCACCTGTTTGTTTTACTGAAAAACTACATGATTATAAGTAAGCATGGTACAGGTATGTGCAGTACACACAGCTTTCACTCTTCCTTTACTGTATCACATCCTCTAACTTCAGTATGTGACAGTTCCCTGATGATTTGAAAGAAAAAAAGGTTATTAAAAGAAGAAACTTACCATAAATATGACGATGAGAATAAGACAGATCCCTACTATTATTAGGAAAGGGATTAAGTAGTACTCCAAAGGAAGACTGAACTCTGGGATTAACACAACATGGCCACTGTGGGGAGGAAGAGATAACACGTTCTAAATTAGAGAGAATTCAATGAACAAGTTAAAGAACAAATATGATTTTAAAAAAGAATGAAACAAAAGGTTGTCACTAAACACACTACAGGAATCCTACCTGTGCACAACAGAGAAAATTCAGACCAAACCCACATACTGTAAAGCCAATTACATAAAAGGATAAAACAATGTTTCTTAGAACATTTTTGGAGTTAAAACTATTTGCTGATCCCAATCATAAATCTAGAGAAACCAGGAAAACCACCTCATATCTGCTTTGACACCAGAATGAAAAAAATATGACTATGAAAAGATAGTAAAATCATTCTTATTTACTAAAGAGTGGGTTGCTCTCAGGCACAAGATTTCACCTGGAATACCTACAGCCTCTGTCATCACAACATCCTATTTTAAATCCATAAATATTCAAAAGGGACAATGACCTAATGCAAGGAATAACACAGATGCATGTGAGTTAACCTACCCCTTTTCATAAGTAAACTCCTCTTTAAGAGAATTAGCTGACGTCTCGCCAATAAAGACGGAAGGAATGTCAATCTTCTTCAAAACCTCAACTGTATAAAAAAATGCACGAAAATAAAACTATTATAACATTGACAATCTATGGGTACTCAAGATACAAGACCTGAACATTATGAGACTATCACAACAGGAAGACATATTATAACATAATAACATATAGACCAATGCACATCCATGCTACAGCTTTACTTCACGTAAGTCCTATTACTTTTCCTACACAATTTCTAGGGAATTTACAGCAGGTAGAAAATCAAAATTCCTAATGGAGTAGTTAAAGGGAGCATAAAATCAAAATATTTTGACAAAAGAGGCATCATAAGAGTAAGTTTAACCAGAACACCATTCTTTACTCAGAGAATCAATACCAGTCACATAGCTCCATTGATTTCTAGAATTTCTGGCAACTCACATAATTCTGTGATCTGATTCTGTAAGTTTTAATTGATCTGTCTTCCCTCCTTTTTATCCCACACATAAATAAACATACTGGAAACAACTGCGGCTAGATGAGGTCAAAAAGAAGAAAATTAACAAGTCCCACATATATATTTCAGTCTTCAATTGGATGAACTGTCATCTTCTCTGTTTACCAGTGAAGGCAATAATAAATAAAAACTAATTGAAAGATATATCCCATATTCTAGAAAACCTTCCCCTCAGTTTCACCTTATATTGATTTGCCTCCTAATACTTTGCATTTAAGGCTCAAAGTAACCTGAGTTTAGTCCATATCAAAGCAGTCAGGGTCCCCAAGGCAAAAGCACGTGTGGCTGGATGTCACCTGAAATTATCAGGTCTGTGTTTGTTGTGGACTTGTTCTACATTTTGATTACTCAGTGAAATCTCAAAATAAGATTCACATGGGTTGACAATTCATTAAACTCATTTTCACGTAACTGCCTGGGCTACTCAGCTCCCATTTAGTTTGTGAAAGTTCATTCCTAGTTTACTCAATGATATTTCCACTGGAAAAGAATTTCTTTTCCCCTTATTTATGTTCTTGTTCCATATTGAGCAAGTTCAAAAACTGGACAAAAAAAAGAAATGCCACACAGAAAGTAGTAACAGCACTACAAACACAAAACACTTACCACAAAACAAACCCAATATTGTGACTAGATTTCAAGATGTTCTGAACGTATTCAGTCCATGAAGATTAAAATTGGAACAGCTAACATAAGAATCATTAGTAAATGGTGCACTGGTCTCTAAATATTCTTTTTCCAACTGAAAAACTGAAAATAAGTACACGTGATATGCTAGAATCCATTAGTCCAGGGGAACAGGAAGATGTACCCAACAGTGCAACAACGAAACGGAATCACTGTCAGTCATGGTTGAACTTCAGGATCTTAAGGGTCTTTTCCAACCTAAACAGTTCTATGATTCTAAATACTAAAAAGTCATGTTTTAAAGTTTGATTTCCTTTCAAATGTGTTTTTTCTACTTTTCCAATACTTCTACTTAATCAACAACACATCAGCTGTTTTCCACATCAGCCACACAAATCTAACCCAGAACACTTGAACTAAAATTTGAAGGAAAACCAAAAGAAACATTCAGAGAAGTCACAAGTCAATGTATTTGTTCTTATGCAAACATCTCCTGTTATTAAATGTTAAGAGCAGGAGGATTTCTCTGGGTTTCCTGTTTTGTTTGTTGTGGTGGTTTTGTTGTTGCGGTTTTGAGGGGTTTTTGGTGGTGCTGCCGTTTCCAGAGGGTGAAATGATTTTCAAACAGGAGAGAAGAAGTGATACCTGTACTTACTGTCGTTGGATCCCATGCTTATGAGGTCATCAGAATCCACATTGTGAACTATAGCTGCCTTGTATCCAGCTCTCTGGGCATTTAAGACCTGTAAGCCACACAAAATACTTACTGGGAAGACTTTTTCTTCTAAATACAGTAACTCGTCTGTGCTTTCCGAGACAAGGTACATGTTCACAAAGTTATTAGTATGTACACAACATCACTTGCACTCACAAAACAAGTGTCACCTTTCAAAATAAAATCATATCATTATTCTTACACTCACGTGGTTATGATATTTTTCTAGAAAACAATTTTAATAGTCTGCAGACAGAATTTACATATATTAAAATTAAAAACTTTCTATAGGTAGTTAAAAATAATATTTGATCATAATTGAAAATAAAGGCACTAACTTACTTTGGTAATCTAGAAATTACTACTTGATAGCTCACAAAGTCACGTGAGTAGTATCTTTTCTGTGCTTCAGAGATGTGGAATATCTCACCTGAAAGCCCAGGTATCAGAAGCTTTCTCATGAAAAAGTGCAAAATTGTAACTATGGGTAGTAAACTATTAACGTCCTGCGTACCCGTTACATTTCTAATAAAGGCTCACCTTTTTGCCAATACAAGCAAAGCCCAAGGTCTGTGTAAATGGCATTTACTGCAGTGACTATTACTAATGTAAACTTAGCTAAATTACAACACTTCATCTTGGATATTGATTTTACTGCATCCACCACAGTATAAAAAAACTCCTCATAAGCTGCAAAAAGCACTTAAGAGCACTTTGAGAAACATTTGAGTTTCATCCCAACAACACTGATTCTCTCCCCATATCGCTAATGACGATACTTCAAACAGCAGAACAATGTCATTGGAAAATGCAGAATGCAGACACTTTGAGAAATCCCAATATTAAAAAAAAAAAAAAAAAAAGTAAATCAATTTAAGATGTCAACATAGATAGATGCATGTTTGGGAGTTTGGCCAATATTACATCATCACAGAAAATATCCATAGTGCATACATAAAGAAATCAAGAAATAGCTATGTACCTTCACTTGTAATTTTCAATGTAAAACAGAAGGAGAGACAGAACATTCAATAAACTCATTTTTGTTAAAATCTGCATTCTGTCAATCAAGTAGTTGATGGGCAATTTAGATCACATCTCAGCACAAATGTCACTTCCTGGAAGAAATTCCAGTGCAAAATGCTGTACTATGCATGCAATTATATAATGCAATATGGCAATAGTACTAACAACACACTAGAGTAGTGGATTCACTGGCCAGAGTGTGCAGATACCCATGCTTGCCTTGGAAGTTCTGATCCACTTGGTACTTTGCTCTTTGTCTATCAAGAAATGTGTGGGAATCTCCTTTTCTATGAATATTACATGAAATATAAAATATAACAAAAAAATTCTAAGATACAGAGCTAACATGACATAATCCTTCAAGGATTCTCTATGGAAATCCCTCAAAAGCAATGTAGAAATCTTCCAAATTCAGACCTGTTTCTTTAACCATGTCTCCAGAAGCAATACTGTCCCGTCTGTGTATGGACAACAATTAGACAGACAAAGAGGACATGAAAAAAGGCAAGTAGCCATTTGTCCCCCTTCCTTTTCCCACTAAGCCATATGCACAGGCAATGCCACTGGACAAGCTATGCGCCATTCGCGAGTCTGATGTGAGGGCAGATGACGTAAGCATTGAACCTGCCTCTGCAGGTGGAATCTACATTTACATGTTTAAATCATGACGTAACTGAACCTACCCCACAGCAGCAAAAGCACATACAGTCACATCTCCTTTTGGTTCACCAAAGTCAACAACAAACTGAATAGCCCTGTTTTCCTTAAGACATCCTTAGCTGCCCCATGTATCAGGTCAATTTTCAAGAAAAACATAGCCAAACACAAATCGTTTTTATTTTGCATTTTAAAAATGACAGAATGTTAAGGGTTGGAAAAGGCCTTAAAAATCAAGGTGCTGGAGCATGTCCAGAGAAGGGAGTGGAGCTGGGGAAGGGTCTGGAGCACCAGGAGTGGCTGAGGGAGCTGGTGGGGCTCAGCCTGGAGAAAAGAAGGCTCAGGGGTACCTTCTTGCTCTCTACAACTCCCTGACAGAAGGGGGCAGCTGGGGCGGGGGGGTGGGTCAGGCTCTGCTCCCAGGCAACCAACAACAGCACAAGGAGACATAGTCTTAAGCTGTGCCAGGGGAGGCTCAGGTTGGACATCAGGACGAATTTCTTCACAGAAGATTAAACATCAGAAGGGGCTGCCCAGGGGGGTGGTAGAGTCATCGACCCTAGAGGTGTTTAAGGAAAGACTGGACATGGCACTTGGTGCTCTGGTGTAGTTGACATGATGGTGTTCAGTCATAGGTAGGTCACTGGTTGGACTTGGTCTGGTTGGACTGGACTTGGTTGGACTGCTTCATCTGTCTGGAGACAATAAAATTCTCTCTCCCCTTCACATCAGTATTTATCCTACTGTTAGCTATAGATACTTTTCTGGAGCACCAGTAAACTCTTTGAAACAGAGAGAGAAAAAATAAAAATAAAAAAACCCCAAATCTTACCTTGACATCAAAGTTGCACTCCAGTCTTCGGATTAACACAATAAAAGCACCAGAGGAGTTGTCTCTCAGCGGAGGTGGGGCTATAGGTTCACATGCATTCTCTGGTTTGGAATTTATTAGAAATCCCTAGAAAACAGGAGCAGAAACAGGAACTTCATTTTTCTCTGTCTTAACAAAAGGGTTGGTAGACAAGTATAAGGAAAGAAAACTGCACATTTTTATACCATAGCTAAACAAGTTCTTATTATCAGCTAAGTCCTATAGGATAGCAAGATTTCTGCTACTTCCCTGACTATATATTTTGATTTATCAGAATTTTTACATCCGTAAAGAATTAGAAAGTTTGAAAGAAAATAGTTATTCTAATCACATCGTACTCAGGCTTTGCAGCATAATTCAAGAAAAAAGAAGACAGCATATACTACATTAACATAGTGTAACCATTAATCTAAGACATATGGAGACTAATCAAGAAATCAGAAGTACAGTGGCCTAAGAAGCACCAATATAAACTCAGTACTCGCCAACCAACAACAGAACACAAGGGAAGTTCAAAGTGTGACCCCAGCACTGACCCAGCATACAAAATAGCCAGTTTGCTATGGTAAGCAAAGATCACTCAGTGAGCTACAGCTGAAAGGTTTATAGAAGTAGGAAACTGGCAATATCAACGTTGAAGCAATCTTTGAGTTGTTTTTAGGTGGCTGAGGTAGCTCTCCACCACTGACAATGCTGGAGTGGAAACTCTCCTAACCTCACACTTTATATCTGCTGGAAACTTCTACAGGTTCTTTCACAGGAAACATGTTCACCTGGATACAGGATGTGCTGGCACAAGTCCCACTCCCCAGTGCTGTGACTCCAAGGCCGACTACTCCCTTCAGCCCTCCTCCCCAGTGCCAGAACCACTCCGTGCTGCCACGTGCGACAGTGCCGGGAGCACATGAGGCACGCTGCACAGCATGGCCTGTCCAGGCTCTGACAGGAGCGGGCTGGCCCTCTCCCCTTTGCTAGAATGCCCGCGCTTCCTTGCTCAGCTCTCTAGATTGCCTCAGAAGGAGCTTCTTGATTAACCAGATTAATGTTAGTTAATTAATTATTAGCTTGGTATTAATTAGTCTCCCCTTCATCAAGTCCCTTCACAAGAGATTGTGATTACCAAACCACAGAAAAATCCAGACTGGATACCTGGAGAAGGTTTTGCCTACCCTTCACGTAAAATACTCTTCAGAAAATTACCTTTCTGGGTCATGTTTGTGATAAGGTGACAGTGTGACAGAGACTTTTGGATACTACTGCAACAGAAAAGTATTTGGCAAAGGGATGTTCCTTTCAGACTTGCAAATTATCATACAGGTAAAGAGTGGTAAATTGCCAGAAAATAAGAATATAAGTAGTGTGTTTTATGCAAATAAAGACTATGAGAAGATGCTCTGCTGTGGGCTCAAGAAATAATTGCTACAGGTCCAGATATATCCTTAAACTCTCAGTTTTCACTGACAGCTTTAGATAAATAGAGATGTCATCACCTGTTTAGAAATAAATATAATTATATAATTATGTATCAATGTATGTATTGTCAGTTAAGATATATAAAATACATATAAGTTTTTATATACCATTTATATACAAAAACACAACATACAGATATATATGATATATAATCTATATATACAGGGTATACATATATGCACCATCAGCTTAAATGTACTTTTAATTCTTTATATATAACCTTACACCTTAAATATATGTTATTCATAAAGTTTAACCTACAACAGAGAGAAGAAATTTTGTTTTGAGGAATTTATTTTTGTAATAATGTTCTTTTTAGCAGAGAAACTGCACCAGCAATCTTGTTCTTTGCCAAGTTTGTGGTAACAGGCACAACACTACAAAGTCTGTAATAATCAAAAGCAACAACCACTGAAAATTCTAAACTGATTTGCTGACAGCCAAATGTAGGTCCTTAAGGTTCCCCAACTCATGCAGCACACACTACTCACGGCACAAGACTCCATGCAAAGCCTTCTCTTGGCATTAACTAGACTGGCCCTTACGGAACCAACCGTGTTCTACAGAGAGGTTTTACACAAATCACCCAACACCATGTTACAGATCAAGAAATGCATCCATAGAAGCCAAACACCAGCTATGACTGAACTGCCCTGTCCTTAATGCTACCATACATTCTTAACAGTCTTTAATCGAGGAGCCATTTAATTGAGCAGCACCTACATTTATGCTTTGGCACCAGTTACTACAGAAGCTGACAGATTGTTTTTTACAACTTGCATACTAATAAATCTTAAATCACAAGCGCTGAAAAAGTATACCATTTTCATCCTATTGCAACCAATATCACGGCATTTTAAAAAAGTAATTAAAATCTTAATGCAAATAAAAAAGTTTTAGTATAATACTCAGGACTAAAACTTGTTATAATTTCTACGCAGGTGATGACATCTATCTTAAGACACAGAGCTGTCTAACAGTTAAAAAGGTCAGAATCAAAGCTCCTTATATCTATTTTTGATGTATTAAATTGGCTCACTACTTGGGTAAATCACTTAATCACCCTCTGTTTCTCAGTCTAGTCAGTGAACAACTATACAGCTCTAACACCACTTCTCCCCATAACACCCACTGGGCATGGAAATGAAGCCTGCTTGAGGGGAATTGAAGAGGAATTCTTGAGTTACAGGAATTCTTACAGCACCTTATTTGCCTTTGGGATTGAAAGCGCAACATGGAATTAAAGAGTGATCCACCCTTGTACCTTAACACCAGCTTCTTTTTTTTTTTGCATAGTGGTTACTCTCAACACTGCAACATCAACAATGCTGCACAGCCAGTTATTGTGGCCAGACAGTCTACAGACAGAAGTAACAGGCAAGGAACTCTCTGCCCTCATGAGCTATTCATGATCTCCACAGGGGCGTATATGATAGAACTTCCCCTTCTCCAGAACTTGGAAGGTGGTCTGCCTAAATTTTTGTATAAGAATTCTAAGCCGTAAAAACGTAAGACATCTCAATCATAAAACCCCATACACTGTTCAAAGGGGACAGCAAGACAAACAAATCACTGCCACAGGACTGACGCCATGTAGCTACTTCCACAGAAAAAAAAAAAAAGCAAGGAAGCCTGAGCTTCCCACAAGCCTTATACTGCCTGGATGGCCAGATACGATGTCCTTTCTCACAGACAAGTGTTTCAATTACCAGAGTGGAACAGAAAACATATTTTACCCAAAATTAACAAACTTACTGACACTGACTGAATGTGACTTTAAAGGAAACAAATGGTTTCTGTCACTGCAGAGCACCTCACATCAGGCAGACAGAAGGAGGCAGCATGTACACCTTGGTGCTGGACTCAGCACAGCACACCAAAAAGCATCAGCTGCATAATTTCAGCAACAAACTACCCCAGAGAATGTGAAAACTAGAACCGACCTGGATATTCATCTGGCTTCTAAGTACTTTTCTAAGCAGCAGGACTATGACACCAGTTCACAGCGTTAACATCACTATACATATTTATTTTTAAATAGTTTGCTTTCTACCTCCTCTATCTTATTTTACAAAGATAAAAGGAATAAAAGCCTTCACACCAGTCACCAACTACTGCCACCAGAACGTCTGGACAGCTACTACCTCAGCAGAAGCCAGAAAAAGCAGAATGTGCCTTAACATCACTGTCTAGGGAAGATGCACTTATTTAACCTGTAACAGTTCCTTCCCATTTTACTTTCAACTTAATCTCCCTTCTATTAATTTCACTCAGTCCACCTACACATCTTACTGCATTCCAAATGAGTGTACTGACCACACTAGAGACATGAAAAGTAATTATCCTGTTGTACAAAACATTCTTGCTGCTGTATTTCAGAAGACATCAGGTCTCCAGAATTTCTAATCCAGTGCAAAATAATAATAAAGCACAAAATAACAATAAAGTCCAACCCATATTCCTATGGCCATAGCCACCTTGGACAGTTTTTGCATGCTAATCATTTTGCATAAATTCAGTATAGTTTCTCCTTTTCCAGTTCCATTAACATTTGCAAACCTTTACATCTTACTTCTGTCTTCTCTAATACTAGGTGCATTTTAAAATTTCATATGATATAATATTTACATGCTTTTTCATTTTTATACGTCAATGAAAATGGGATTGACAAAATTATTAAAAAAATTAAAAAACCACACATATATTTTCTGCTAATTCAATATATTAGCACTTTCTAGCACCTTCTCTTAATAGTATTATGACCAGTTTTCAAGTCATGGCCCAGCTATCAATCCCATCATGATGACATTGCAAGAGGTAAAGCATTGTAAAGTAACATAAGTAACAAAAAAATGTATACATGTATCTGCATTTTCCCCACTTATTGATACAGAGTAAAACAAAAGAGAACGAGCACAACCTATGCTTGAAGCCACACTGGGAGAATGGGGGGACCTTCTCATCTGCTACCAAGTGCGGGTTGCAATTGAAATGAAACCGTGTAAGGAGAGGGTACAGGATCAATCCATGTCCCTGCCACAGCCCCCAGCGCTGGGCACACGGCAGAGCAGCAGTCCCTGGGCTTCTCCATTCAGCTGTTTGAGAAATGCAACAAGGGTAGCAAACTGACAACAGCTGCACCTTCCCAAAAAACTGAGCTACAATTGCTTTAAACAGCACACTTCACATGGGCCACACACAAGAAAATAACCCCTCTTGCCTTGTTGCCCCTCACAGTGTGAAGGGCTTGCCAATGCATGACCATAGAGAGACAATGAATCTTTCAAATACATTTTTTTAAAAATTATATCAACACAAAATTAAGTCTAGCATGTCCTAATTTCAGAGCAAGGTAATTGACATCATGTATCAGTATTGACATGAAAACTGAGAAAACAGTGGCCTACGAAACTTACTTTCTTAGATTTCCATCATTCACCTATTTTTAATTTATTTTTTAAAAATTTTCAGCAAGTTCTCCCATAAGTAGACAAAGATTATCAAAATTCTCTTCTTAGGAGAAGAATCTGCCTATTTACAGACAATATCAGATCCTTTGCACATTTGTTTTGTTTGAGCTGTTGATTAATAATTTGTCTTTATTTCTCCTTGGTACTACATTCGTTTAATTTTACTCTTTTTTAGCTTATAGAGGAAATGTTCAGCAGATACAGTTTCCTCTCTCTACATATTCAATATATAAATTCAATCTAGCACATCCCAATCAAATCTGTCATTATCTCAAAGCCTTCATGCCCCACACTGGACACCAAAAAGGACTGTGGGGGTTTAACCCCATCCAGCCCCAAGCCCCACGCAGCCCCTCACTCANAGCCCCTCACTCACTCCCCACCAGCAGGATCAGGAAGAAAATTGGAAGGGTAAACGCTGGAGAATGGATGGGTTGAAATAAAGACAGTTTAATAGGAAAAGCAAAAGCCACACACACAGGCAAAGCAAAACAAGGAATTCATTCCCTGCTTCCCATGGGCAGGCAGGTGTTCAGCCACCTCCAGGAGAGCCGGGCCACACAGGTACCAGTGACTTGGGAAGACAAACACCATCACTCCGGAAATCTCCCACCTCTTTCTCCTTCTTCCCCCCACTTTATATACTGAGCATGATGCCAGATGGCCTGGAATATCCCTTTGTGTCTCCTGTCCTGACTGTATCTTCTCCCAACCTCCTGCACCCCCACCTTCCTCACCAGCGTGGCAGTAGGAGGAACAGAAAAGGCCTTGGCTCTGTGTAAGCACTGCTCAGCAATAACAAAAGCATCTCTGTATTATCAACCCTGTGTTCAGCTGAAATCCAAAGCACAGCTCCATACCAGGCACTGGGAAGAAAATGAACTCTACCCCAGATGAAACCACCACAATATGTAATTATTTATTTTACCTTCAAGCCTTCTGCTGGCAGTCTGTAGCCAAATCTAGCAGGTAGATCGTCAAAAGTCTGGGTTCCATTTTCAAGGTTATACTATGAGAAACAGATTTTTTTAAAAAACAGGTTTACAAGACAGCAATAGCTAACAAGTATAAACAAAAATAAACAACACTGTGTGGTTTTTTTAGATTAAAATACTCATCAGACATAGAACATCTTGTGACTATGTCAGTGAAATCACGGAAGTGCTTATTCTACGTGTCTCCTACTCACACTGCAACATCATACTTTTCTTGTCTAGCTGTCAAAACAAGAAGAGATATTTTGCTGAACTATTTATATGGTAAATCTTTCCTTCTTTCTACAGCCTAAAATTCAAATACCATCATATGTGCAGAACAGAAACCACAAAAAAAGCAAAAAAGCAAAAATCTGAAGAGCTGTGATGTTTGGATGTGGAGCTTTCATTGGATGGTGGTGGTGGTGAGTGTTTCACCCAGAATTCCTCGTGTACAGGGAAGAACACCTTTTAACAGGTGCTTTACTGTAGACAAAGAATAGCCTCCATATGCTATCCCTTCCCAATTCCCTGCTATCCATTCAGGTTAGTAGCTGAAAAGTATCTCTACAGTCTTGTTTTATAATTAACTATGAGCTTTCATTTTAAAACAGAGGAATATTGTAAAATATCCTAAATCTGTGGAAGCTTTGTTTCCCCCTTCCTAGTATATATCTTCTCTGGCTCTATAACATGCCCAACCAACACAAAATTAATACAGAAAGAAGAGCAAAGTGCATGCGTGCTACCACTTTTTCACTAAAAAAAAAGGGTTTCCTGCAAAAGTTGTGAACTCTACAGTTAACTGACTTGAACATGCATCATCTGTTTTATTGAACAGTTTAGCGAGTCAGAAATGTTTGTCTACTCACTGTATCATCCAACTGTCACACAGAACAGCCAAGTAAGGACCGTGTCTGCTTCAGAGGGACATTTCCTAACAGCCAGGTTTAGACAAGGGAGCTCAAACTATAGCTCAGAGAAGAACACTATCATGATTTATCTGAAGTCTTCCAAAGGAACAATATTTTGAAGGAGCTTTCTTCCCACAGATTTTGAGGGGAAAGAGGTAGAAATGGAGCCAAATTTCAAGGAAGTTTCTTTGCTCTTTGTAACCAATGTGCTCCACACAATCTCTTCTCCCAGCTTTCCACCACAGAGAGCACCAGTGCACCCCTTCCTCTCATCCACCTTCTTCAAGATGTTCTTTCTGAGCTTGTGCTACTGCCAGTTCTCCCTTGAATCACATGGCAAGCCCCAGCTTAAGCCAGAAGTCAGACACAAACCTATTTTTTTACCTCTTTTTTACAAATAATCAATCCTGTCTCACATGCATGTAACAGCACTTTACACAGATGTGATCCTTTGTTTGAGGCTGGAACTATATGAGAACACAGAAGCATAAAAACACTCCTAAATTAGAAGGGAAAAGAAAAATTTCTTTTCTTGGTGAACCCAAAACTTTGGCCAAAGTTTTGCTAACAAATGGGTAATCATTAAACCATGAAATCTCTCAAGATTGCAAATGATCTGTATGCCAGCAACTCCATGTGACAGTGCAGACATTTCCTCTTTTGAGCATTTCTTAAGCATTCCACTGGCTCCTTTGTATAGCAGCTTACTGTATAGTTCATCTCTTCATTTTTTTACTTCAAGATATTCTCAGAATAAATCTGCAACTTCCAAATATCCAAGAATAAGAGACACTTCATTTTTACATGGAATTATTTTAAAAGACTGCACACAAAAGCTTAAATAGAAAAAAAATCAAACTAAACTTCCAAAATGCCCTATTTTTCTTTTTGAGGTTGGGGTGTGTTGCTTGTTTTGTTTTAGATAACTTTTCTAAGAGACAAAGAAGCAAGAATGAAAGTTAGGTTTTTATGAAAAGAGGAAGCACAGGCTTGGTGACAGAAGAAAGGGGGGAGGGGAAATCATGTTTACAGTAAAAAGACAGTTTAAAATTTCCCAACAGAATGGTGAGGTCAGTGTCATAATAAAGCAATTATCTATCTGAATTGTTTCTTTACATGTTTTCTACAAGTATTTATAGAATAGTAACAACCTGAAGATCCAAATAACATTAGTATTCATCAACTTCACATTACCACAAACTTTTAAGGGTTTTTGTTTTAAAATTTGTCTCCAACCGTTTGTCACTATTCTCCCAAGCTAATATGACATTATTAAGTCTTCTGCATACCACTGGAACAAGCAGAGAACACAGAGCCTACAGTCATTAGGTTTAATTATTTCAGTAGCTTAAACTCTATCCTACAAGACATTTGTAACATCCTCCTTAAAATGCCACAACATCAAATTGTCAATAAAGAGCACAGCAACAGCTTTTAGCACTGATCTACGGTCATTGTACTGTTTATTAACCTAATCATTTCAAATTCTACACAACCAAAAACTTATTTTCCTTAAAGACAGCAGGTATTTTCAGCTAATTTTAAAAAATTACATATAGGTGTAAAATACACAAAACCCCTTCCTGACAAGGCCTCCAGCACAGACAGAAATTACACCAGGCATAGAAGATTATTTTATTTTATTTATTTATATACAAAATGGCATCCATCACCAAAACTTAAACTGCTGTCTAAACCAAAGCATGGAATTCTTTTAACAGGGTATAACATGCTACAGGACATCTGGTCAGAGTGGAACTTTGTAAATGACTAAGGGAATTAGGTGCTTTCACTGTCATGGTACCTGAGCACATATAATCTGTAAACTCATTTGAAAATGTACCATTAATTTTTTTATAAAAACTGTAAACTGTTAAGGAAATTCTGTTCCAAGCAACCTGCTATAACATTTGTTGTATTAATAGAATAGTTGAAGAGAAGATTCAATTTTATAGAGTTTTCATCCATGTAGAAAAATATACTTACTGCTAAAATATCTGCTTCCACAGGCAAAAGGTTCAGGAAAGTAAATAACTGCACAGTCACAATAGTGTATATCTGAGTGGCAGACAACATCAGCATTCCTATTGACAACAGCATATTTTATTCAATACCTGCAAGAAAAAAAAAAAATCAGAGTTAAGGTGCACAATGAATACTTTCCTCTGTCATTTTACAGGACTCTCTTGATCAGTTAAAACTTTACTGCTAAAGAAGTTTGCAAAATGTTATTCAACATATACTTTTGAGAAACAAGTAATCTTGAAGTTATATGATTACTTTAGAAGTTCCTTGTGATAGAAGCATGTAATCATGGGAGGGACTACATGCATAAACCACAAAAATTTTAAGTGCAACACTTCAAAAAGCTTTAGGCACCACAAAGCAATGCAAGGGGTACAAAGAGATGAACAATCACATCACATTAATCATCCTCAGACACTCTTCATTTTAGATTTCCCTTCTTCTAGCATCAATCCAAATCTGCAAAATTCCTCATATACCTGGAGTAATTCCACTAAAAGTACTTATTCTAAACATACACTTGCAAACACACTGTAACAAAAAACAGTTCTATCAACCTCAGAGAAACTCAGAGATGTTCCAACGTGACCCATGCTCTGGGCAGCAGCTCTGGTCTCCCGGAAAGCACACGCGTTTTTGAGAACTTTAAAAACAAGTGACATAGCTACTATACGAAGTTTGCTTAGGTACATTTCCCAAGCTCATGACTTTAAAAGGAAGTCAATTCTGCCCTTCTAATAAACGTGCACCAAGACCAACAGCAAAAAGCACCAGCTTGTGTCTGGAAATGGAAGGGCTTGTTTTCTAACAGAAACTCTTCTCCAGAAGCACTCATTTATCATTCCTCAATGCAAAAAGAGTGGGGAGAGAGGTTAGGAGAAAGAAATTAGAATTCATTATTACTATTTGAAGGAAACAGCTGATACTTTCAAAAACAGTTCTCATTATTCTGACTTGGTCAGAATTAGACATATGATGCTTTGTGAAACTTTCTCTGGTTCATGGAACCAAAGTTACACTCACAGGAAACAGTAATGAGTTAGAAAATTAATGATTTTTTTACTACTACATTAAGATTTGCCACCTTCTTTCATCAGCTTGGCTTAAAAAGGAGGACATCAGTGAAACTGGAAGGATAAAAGGACCATTGTTTCAAAAATACAGCCATTTTTACTATGCCAGAAGCAACAATATACTTGAAGCTATCACAGCACTTCAACCAACACAGTAAATTCACCACATACCTTACAACACAGAGAAAGGCATTAAAAGAGCATTGAGGAAGATTAGAAAATATCAGAATCAAAGTGGTCCTTGCAAACAACATGTATATACAGTGCAGTCTTTCTTTTTAAAGTTACATACAGACAAATTATTCTGGTCTCAGGATCTGCTGCCTCAAACGTGCAAGCCAAAAAGCCTTATAATTCCTGAAATTCCATGGCTCTTTGGAAAGCATCCCTATCTCGGCTGAGGGAGGCAACTGAAAGCACATAGAAATGTAGGTGTGTAGAATTAAGGGCTACACTGTAAAACACACAAAAGAAGTTAAATCTGACTCTGCAGCAAGCTTCTGCACTCTACACCTGATTTTCCAGTGTGTACCAAGTTGTCCTTAAATAACTTTGGGCATTTCTTCCCTGCATGCTAAAACTCACAAACCAAACTGAGCCTGAGGTGCTGTATCCCTCTGTCGTGGGACTGAACAGGGCAGAAATGAGGAGAGGAAAATATGGGGTGTGCTGGACCACAGCAAAGCTATGAGCAGCAAGACACTCCTGAAGTAAACACACTAAGCACATATAAGATGGAGGTCACAAAGAAATTACATGGCTCAAGACAGGCAAAAACTCTCAGGGCTTTTGACAAATATCCACAAATCAGGCTTCACAAACTACACATAAATATCACATTTTCAGACATTTGTATCTCAATCAACTCAAAATGTGTTTCAGAGCAGAAGACAACACAAAGCAATTCCATGCCCACATAGTTATATTCATACTTCAACTCTCTCAATAAACCAGCTCCTTCCCCTGCCACTTGTGAAAAAAAACCAACTTGAATATCTATACTAAACAAATCTAAATTATATTATTTTAAAGTCAAATAAGATTCTATTGTTTATAGCAATCACAAAAATCATATGAACGTACAGAAACTTTGTGACAACATTCCAAATATTTAGGTAGACTGGGCTGTACCTGCCAGAATTTCATAAGCAGAGGATAAACAAAAGCTACACAGATAATAACAATTAATTCTCATTCACATCCACAAACCCCCTTGTATCCCTGACGTTTTGCTTTTTCATGCCATCGCACCAGACCTATCACAAAACTGGACACTGACGCACACAAAGTAAGATCAGCATTCACATCTACTGAGATGCAAGAACAATTCCTCTCAAATGATTTCAATGTTTTTATTAGGACTTTGGCTTTCAGCCAGCCAGACTCCACACTACTCGATATCCTGCAAACCCAACCAGCACCCCGGAGCACAGCTAACCTCAGGAACCACACACTGGGCACAGACAAAACGTCCGAGCAAGGATCGAGATTTCATCGGGCCAGGAGCGACGCTCGGGATGTGCTCCAGCGGCCTCCTCTCCGCTTTGCTCACCTCCCTCCCACGAGAACGGGCAGCGCCAGGACCGCAGCCACTCCAGCCGGGCTCAGCCCTAGCTGGGCCTAAGCCGCCCACGGGACCGAGCCCCGCCTCGCCACTCCGAGGGTGGAGACAAATAAGCGCTGCGTAATGAAGCGCCAGGCCCATAAATGCTCAGCCGCCGTACAACCGGAGCGCCCGAGGAGCTCGACGGCTGCGTCCCAGTGCTCACCTGCGGCCCGGCGGACCCGCCCCGCGCTCACCTGCGGCCCACGGCCCCGCGATCCCGGGGCGACCTAGGCCGACGCCATGGCGCGTTCCGTGCGATCGGCGCCCGCGCCGGAAGCTCCGCCCGCCGCCGCGCGGCCGCTGGCGCCAGTCCGGGGCAGTCCATTGGCCGCATCGGCTGTCACTCAGCTGCGGCGGGGAGGGCGTTGCGGATGGGGGCGCGAGGCTCCGCATTGGCTCCCGCCCCGCCGCCAGGGGGCGCGCGGCGCCTGGCAGGGCTAAAGCAGAGCTTTCGGGCAGTCCCGGCGGGCCTGAGGGAGGCTCCGGGGTCATCATGGCGCTCCGGCACCGCTCCTGCGAGACGGGTTGGTCACTCAGCCTGCGGCGTGAGACAGCGCGGGTCTGCAATTCCACAGACGTACGGATGTGTGGGTGGAGTTGCTACGGCTGGAGAATGTCTTGTCCTAAACAGCAAAGCCATACCCTCGGCCGAGAGAGGAGGAGACAATTAACCTGAGCGTAAGGACTTCCACAGGAGCTTGTATCTATTTCCCAGCCATAACATTGCAAATATTTCCATGTAGATATATCTACGGCAAGTAATAAGTTCGTAAATGGAAAAAATGATGCTGGAACGTGTCTGTTGGCAGGCACAGCGTTTCATCTGGGAGTGTGGGACAGACAGTGTCCTTGACTGCCAGTCTTGCAAAAAAGTGCAGCAGTGTCTGAGCAAAAGCCAGTGCTTCCAGGTGGTAACAAAACGCAGTAACCTTTTTTCCACTCACATTTTCCAGACACTATTTTGTTCTAAAAAAAAAAAAGTTTAAAAGTTGACCAGCCCTTTTTAACAAAATGAGCTATCTCTTAAAAGGAAAAATAGAGTTATGAAAAGCTGTTATACATAATTTCAGTAACTCAGAACCTTGTTATCCTTTTTTTCCCCTTCATTTAATAAGGAACACTTATTTTGCTGTGGTTTCAGCACACCGGGGCAACAGCACCAGCGTTCGGGTGACGCAGCACAGCGAGATCTCCGCGTTACCGGGGCTGTACATGGAAGTGGCCTTGAACTGCTGATTGAAGGTGGGATAACCGAATAATTAGGAAGCAAAGGAAACACAGATTTATAATCTGTTACCTAACTTCAGCACAGGTCTATAGAACAGAAGAATGGTTTCGTTGCAACAACACGCACTTGGGGAGACCTGTCGCTCCGTCCGTCCGTCCCCGGTGCAGCCTGTGAGCGTTCTCCCGTAGCTTCCCGGGCAAGTTACGGTGCGGGAACACCAGTTCCTGCCGAACACCGGTGCTGCGACACCACCAGGCCGGCAGCAGCCGAGGCCCCGGCCCTGCGCAGGCGCCTCCGGGGCGCCGCCCTTTCCTTCCCGGGCTCTAGTGGGCGAGCGACGGCGATGCTACTGGTGCTGTCGGCGGAGCACAGGGCGCACCTGGGCTGTTTGCCGCGGGTGGGCGGCGCAGGTCGGGGCTGCGCGGGGCCCGCGGGCGGGGAGGGAGCCGCGTCGGGCCAGGCCGGGGCTGCAGCGGGGGTTGCTTCTCTCTCTGTCTTTACAGCCGTGGGCGAGCTGGGGCGCCTGGCACTGGAGCAGCTGCGGCGAGGAGCGGCACCGCGGGCCTGTGAGGCCGCCGCCAGTGAGAGCCAGGCCGTGGGGGGTGGGAGGACCGGGCCGGGGCCGTGGGGAGCGGGAGGACCGGGCCGGGCCGTAGCGATTTCGCGGCAGGAGAGCAGGAACGCGCTGGGCTCTGTGCCGGCCCCGAAGGACCCCGGAGGCCCTGGTGCACGGCAGTGCGGGGCCGAGGGAACGGGCAGGCGGCACGGAGCTCGAGCACTGCGGGGCTCGGTGCTTCGTGCCCACTGTGGCGAGGCCTGCGGAGATCTTAGCGACACAAACCCTTCTCTGTACCATGCCATAAGAAATTGGTTTGAGTTTTTCTTAGTTTTTTTGCTTTTAATGGTTTAGTTTGAGGGGCTCTCTAACATGCTGTACATTTTTATTTGAAGGGTATGAAACCCTCTTTTTTTTTTCTAAACATATTTTGCAAGTTTGAATCTCATTTCTGTGGCAGTTAACAAGTACAAGGCACTTTGTACTTTCTTTAAAGGAAAGCTGAACATTGGAGTTGACACCATTCAGCATGCAGTAGAAGGACTAGTGTATCTTCTTACTGAGAGTTCCAAGCTTATGGCAAGTATACCTTTTTGTAAGGAATTTGGGGATACGCTCTAGAAATGTCTGCTGAATACTTAGACCTCTGAAAATACTAATGAATGGGGAAAATGTAGTTCAAAATTTTGAGGATGTATATTGTTTTAATTTCAGAAAAAGTCTCATGCTGTTGTTTTACTGAAACACTGTGTCTGCATATATGACCCTGGAATTTTTAATCAGTGTCTGAAGCTAAAACTTGACAATACTTTAACAGTGTAATTTAGTCCATATAGAGAAGCTTACTTCAGGATTCAGCTCTAAATAACAATAGTCCAGTGAAGATTTTGTTGTTCAGCTACTGTACAGCATGTGGGCTAGACTAACTCTGTTCAGCATTCCTTATCTTTGTCCGATGTGGTGGGTTTGAGAGCTTTTTCAGCTCTTGGCATCAAAAGTTTGAGCGGGTATAGGCAGATACTAAAAGATTAGTAGTTGAACAATTACTATTTCTGTTGGAAAGACTTGCAACTATTGATGTAGTGGAATATTTCAGCAGTGAACACATGGAGAAGGGATACGGAGACAAGGAATGCCAGATTAAACTCAGGCAAGTGTTGCTCCCAAGAGCAGGTGGGGAGGGGATGGAAATGTTGCAGAGCCTTTTCTTGAAACAAGGAGACTTGAGTGACAGGTTACAGTGTACTGTGGTAGAAAGTGGTTGCTTACAGTCTAAGTTTATGGGGTGGTGCATTGGAGAGGTATGATGACACATTCTGTGGAGTCAGTAACAGCTTCCCCAGTGCTGCACCAGGCTGCTGCAATCACTGCGGAGGCCATGACCGGTAGGGCTTCTCCTGCCCTTGGGACAGGAGCCTGAGCCTTGTGCCTGGTGCTGCTCACATGCAGATCGCTGCTGGGTGTTTTTAGTCTTGCTATCAGTGGCACAGTAACACCCTGAGAAATGGATTCATGCAGCACATCCTGCCTTATGACACAGCTCGGGTGCTGCCTCGTGCTGTGCTTTGCTCTTTGATGTGAAGGCTTCCATGTGAAGGGGTCGAATGTTCTTTAAAAATGTTCCTGAATCTCATGCAAATCTGCAGTAATACATTAACATCTGTAAATCCTTTTAAACCTGGATATTTGCTTTGTCTGGTATGCAGATTGTACTTGGACATTCCTGTAGGAAAAGAACTGCACCATAACATATGTAAGGTTTAGCTGTGATTTTATCTGGTTTTCAAGAAACAATGATGATTACACATTTCCATATTAAAGCCTAAATTGTTACTTCTAGATTTCTGAGGTTGACTTCCAAGATTCCATTCATGTTCTGGGATTCTCAGATGAATTGAACAAATCCTTGCTTCAGCTGTACCTTGACAACAGGAAAGAGATCCGGAGCATTCTTGGAGAGCTGGCTCCAAGGCTCCCCAGCTACCACAGTCTGGAGTGGAGACTGGATGTGCAGGTGACTTCCCTGATGTTTTTAGTATTCCACATTTTACTTCACATTTTTTAACATAATAAAAACCTGCTAAACAATGTAAAAATAATTGAGGCAGCAGTACTTCATGTATTTAAAACTGACATGACTTTGTTAGTGCCCCACAGTCAGTTGTGAGATGAACATGATATGCAATGATGCAAAGTACTTGTTGCTTAATGAAAATTGAATTCATGGCTCCATTGGTGTTTTTAAAATATTAACATACACTAAGTATATTTGGTCTTGATTGCCACCTACTTTTCAAAAATATTATATAAGCATTGATTAAAGTGGATTAGTATTCCTTAATGATAAAACTCAGTAATAGCCTGTGTTTATCTTTTATGTGGATGAAAAGGGTTTCTGAGCAGTCCTCCAGGCAGGTTCTGCAAACCTGATGGGAACTGTTAAGTACAAGTGCTGATAACCATTCCCTGTTCCCGGCCCACTGACCCCCTCCTGCAGCTTGCAAGCAGAAGTTTGAGACAACAGATCAAGCCTGCTGTGACTATGAAGCTACATCTTAACCAAAATGAAGATCAAACTGCCCAGGTGTTGCAAACTGACCCTGCTACTCTCCTTCACCTGATCCAGCAGCTGGAGCAGGCGTTGGGGGAGATGAAAATGAACCACTGCAGAAGAATAGTGCGCAACATGAAATAGCCTTGATTCCTCTCTGCTCTCTTACTAAGCAGTTTGTGAAACAACTCAAAACAGTGCTCACAAATACATTTTAAATAAAAATAAACATCTGGATCAGATGAACTGCTTTCCTGTGCCAGGATCTTGAGCCAGTGGTTACAGGCTGAATGTGCTCAGCTGCCAGCTTTGCACACCTGCCTGATAAAAGATGGGTAATTGGGTTTGCTTTACTTGCAAATACAGGCACTCAGCATGCTAAGATGAGAATTTATTTAGCTCTAAACTAATATAGTTCTGCTTGAGCTTTCCTCCATTAAATAGAACTCCCAATATTATGTGAAGCTGCACATTCATTGTTACATTTTTCAAGTAATTTTTTTCCTTTTTGCTTCTGTTTTGAAATTTTTTGTTAAACCCCTGTGCTGGGTGGGAATGATACTGTACAGGAAGGTTTCTCCCAACTGGACTCAGGTGTGTATAAGTCCCCGTGGGAGGGCTGCGCCTTTCTCAGGATTCGGTCAGCGTGGGGGCTGGCGTTACACTGCTGCTCTGCCCTGCTCTCGTGTAGCTGAGCTATTGCTCCTGTTAGCAGAGCCTGCTGTGACCCCATGAGGCATCCAATGCTTTCTGCAGGCCACTGGGCTGGCAAAGGGGCTCTATATGAAGGTGGTTTGAAAATCTGCAAAAGTGAAGTCATGGGTGAGGAGACAGGTTAAGAATAGAATTAACTTCTGCTAACTCTGGTCTTCATGCTGTGATGCCACGGTTTGTGCTGCCCTGTTTGGATAGTGTTTGTAAAGGCAAGACCAGCTATTGCAATAGAAATTGTGCTTTTCCATTGTTAATAAAAATGTCTAATAAAGATTATGTCAAAAGTCACTTTTCAGTTGTATCCTAATGCAGTATTTTGCAGCTTTTGGGAGTATAATTAAATAATTTTACTAATGATTTAGTCTCAGTACTGAGGGTGCACCATAGCATACAGATTCTGGCAATAACTATTTACTGTCTTCCATGGCAACACTATAAACTTCTCTACTAATTGTGTTTTTACATTCACAAATGCATTCTTTTCTTTCTGTTTTTAATTTTTGTATCTCTGAGAGGTACTATTTCAATTAAGTGCTTCAAGAAAAGTCAGTTTTCTAGAACATGGACTCGCCTGTTCTCCAGTTGCTGTGTGCAGCGTGACGATGGTGTAAACAAACTGAAGTTCTTCTCCCAATGTGAGTCAGCAATGTGTTTCTTTTACCATCCATATGTGGTGACCTTTTTCATAGAATTGTCTTCATATATAGTACGTGGCAATTAAACGTGATAAGATGTTACTACTTGGGATTTTTGATCAGTATTTTTTTTATGTAATTGACCTCTGTTTTTAGGTGAAACTCAAGAACAGCCAATACGTAGGTGAGTGGTTTCCCTCCTTCTGTCTCTCCTCACTACGGCCATAGTCTGTAACTCAGGGCAGCATAACAGAAGTTTTAAATACAAGTCCTAGAAGCTTTTTGTGTTGTCTCACTACTGCCTGATGAACCCAAACATATTTACCTTTTCTCTCTTAAACTTTAAAAAAAATCCAGCTGCTATAGAGCTCATTGGCATTTTGGTAAGTGCTTGCAGTCTACAAGTGTCACATTCTGAAATATGGGCTAGCTGAGAAGGGGAGGGTTTCCCATGGGGATTCTGAGTAAAATGGTCAGTTGAAAGCAGGTGTTGAGAAGGCAGAATGTCACTGGAGAGCCTGCATGTTCCTTTGTGCAGTGTTTTGCGCCAGAAGGAAAAGCTGCAACAGGGAACAGTTTCGTTTCCTTTTACAAAAATTTACCTCGGTTGAGGATGGTCAAACAAACTTTGAAGCTGGTTGAGACTGAGAGAAACTCAAAACTCTGGCAGTGATCCACAAACAGACTCAAGAAGAGAGGGAAGGAGACCCTTTACACCAAGCATTTTGCTTTTGGATTATACCTTTCAGTTAATTCTGGGGGAAGTACTGAGCCTGCAAAAGCAGCTGCTCAATAGCAGGATTTGGGCTTAATTATTGGAAAGGCATATTTGCCTTTAGGTGAGGTTGGAACTGGTCTAGCTATGCCTCTGCAAGGTCTCAGTTCCCTGTCTTCACAGCAGCCAGGGCAGCTACTGAGGGCTTGGCACATAAACCACGCTGGTGAGTGTGACACTGGCTGATGCTGCCTCAGTAGGGCGGGTGAGGCTGGGGAGTGAAAAGGCATCTTGTGCCAGTGACCCAGAGATACTAGTAAAATAAGAACTTGCCCTGGATCCAGGTTTTTTGGTTTTGTTGTAAACTCTCAAAGGTGGAATATAAAGCTGTATTTAATGTATCTTCTCTAATTAATTTGCTCTTGCTTTATAGAAACCCTTGGACAAGACAAGGCGACTACAAAGCGTAATTCACAAGCTATTAAAAAAAAGTTACGTTGCTACTTTTAACCCATGTTATTTTTAATAGGCTTTTAAAAATCTGCTCTGGTGTCTAGCCAATCAAAGAAAAGTGACATTTGAGGCCATTTCTCCACAAGTGTGGATTGTTAATTTTATAACAGAAAAAAGTGACTTTCAACTTGCCTCTTAAAAAGTAACTTTTTCTTCAAAGTGACTAAGTGATTTGATTTGTAGGTAGTACAGCCTAGTAATCTTGCAGCAAATTACAGACTTCACTGAAGTTCTGAATAAACTGTGAGGAAGTTGAGATCACTGCCATTTCTTGTATTAAGTACAGAAATAGTCTATTGGCTCCAGTGCGGAACTTCTATACATTTGGGTTTACTGCAGATTAACTTTGGCAGAACTGCCCCTCTTGTGTATGTCAAGACATTTTGGGGCTTATGAAGGAAGCAACATGTGATGGCTCCCTGGCACTTTTTTGATAGATCACAAAATTCAGGCAAGCATCCTGCCAGTGCAGCCTTTGAGTGCACAGAGCAACTAAAAATGCAACTAGTTTAGGCATAAACTAGATTATTTTAAAAGCAAAGCCAGGCTCAGCCCTTAGCTGCGACCTTCCCAACAGATTTGTATCCCAGGTTTTTTGTTCCTGCTCTAAACAGCAGAGGGCGCAAAATTTGGGTTTTATAATCCACAAAGGAGATAAACGTTTGACTATATGGTCAGTGTTTGTCTTCTGAAGAGAATTGTTCATAGGCTCAAGACTTAGCTTGGAATGTGTTTCACTATACATTTTTCAAATTTGGGAAACTAATAAAACTTCCAGTTTCCAACTACTGTAAAACACTGTTTCCTGAATCTGCACATTAATTTGCCTAGGTGCTTAGCAAAGAATGTAATGTAACTCAGTTCTTAAAACTTGGAATTGTGTCATTCGTGTGGTGGTATAAAACATTCATATTCTTTTAAACATTGAGTAAACTCAAAAAGCAATCCTTCCTGGGTTTTTTTCCTAAATCCTTTTGAATGAACTCTGCACTATCATTGCCCATTTTATATGACCTGCTGTTTAAGTTTCTGACGCAAGTTTTAACCAATTCCCTATCTCTGAGGTGTATTTAGACTCTCCTACAAGCTTTATTTTCTTGCACTTTTGTTTATCCCTGCCACACTTTCTTGCAAGCTTTTAGTGTTCTCAATATTTTTTCACCTAAAAAGGTGCTACTTAATTAGATGTTCCCTGAATTACATGGGGAAAACTGTTTTCTTTTGAACAGCTCTGAAGTCAGTTGAGATATATAGATATATATATAGATATATATATATATATATACATGAACAAAATCCATGTCTTAATTTTGCATGAGGCCTATGGTTCTCATTTACCAGAAAACAGACTGAGATTTTGTCTTAACATTGATTTTGGATTTAGCACTAACTATGCTGTTTATGATACGTGTCCATGTATAGAGCCAGAGGTTTAAGTAATAGGTCTGTGTCAGGTCCAGTGCTTGTAAGAATGCCTGTTTCCTATATTGTGACTTTGCACGGTATAGGGTAGGTGGTGGGTAGGAAAAGAAGTCCAAGATTAGGAATAACCTGGCAAAACTCCATGAGTGAAACCACAGTGTTTCTTACTTGTCTGAATAAAGGCCAGGAAGTCTTGTCACTCTGTGCCTGGCTTTGTGATCAGGGTCAGGTATCTTACACCAGAATTGCTTTTGTTAGATAGTCTTGCTGATTTTGTAAGTTGTGGCAGTTTGACTACTGCAGTTTGTATACTGAAATCTGAAGTTTTACTTACCCATCATATCACTTGTATCAATAGAAAACACTTCCTTTAGGGTTCTGGGGTTTGATTTATTTGAAATGTGGCAAGTTTTAAATATTAGCTGTAGTTCTGCTGCAGATGGAGTAGTGAGCAGACTGCTCCCCATTTACGGTAAAAATGCACTTCCATGCACATAAAAGCAGAATTCTGGAATACATTTTTGGAATTACCACGATCATCAGCTCCATGACTTGCTTTTTCCAGATTCTGTATGACAACAAGTTCTAGATACATAACCACAGGTAGTCCTTCAGTCAGGCTGTCAGATTAAGGAAGTTTGTAAGGGGAACGTCTCTCCAGATAGCTGGCGTCCTGATTGTCCAAAAATGTGCACAGTATTCAGGCTAAGATACAAACTGTAGTGACCAAATATGCTGAAAAATGCATGAAATCAATTTTTTTCCCATTGTTAAGTAGGTAAGAACCTTCTACTAATTTTGAGGAAAGGAAGAACCTATCTATGGTTCTGTCAAAGTGTTGGGGTTTTTTGGAAAAAAGAAAACTTAAATAGATGAAAACTGAATTTAACTTTATGGAATCTTTCTTACTCCAGAGTGTGCTTGAGTGTGTGAAAATTCAAAACAGTATTTCCAGTGCTCCCAACAGATGCTGGAAAGTCCACAGCTGCCCAAGTCAGAAGCTTCTCGACCAGGCGTTTTGAGCATTCTGTGTACGCGGATGTGCGCTGAGGGAACAGGGGAATTTCCATCCTTGTAGTTTTGTCTTGAGCAGAAGCCCTAAGTAAGCCCTAATTTTAGAGAAATCTCTCAGTTGGTACTTGCACTATTACTGAGACAAAACCTGCTGTAAGCATCTTTATTCTGAATTTCAGGAATCAGTTAATAATTTGCTATGGGTGGCCTTGAAAATCAGCATTGTGTGAAGCATGAAGACATTCCCTTCTGCCAGCTGAGCCCTGGGAGAGCAGCAGCCAGGTGCAGCCAGCTGCTCACAGTCCAAGGGGTGAGCGCTGCTGGAATTGATCCCCAGAGATCTAAGATAAGGTAGTCAGTGCTTTGAGAACCAAGTGTTGAAGCCCCAGCAAAGCTAACTTGGCACCTTTGGGAAACTTTATTACACAAGAAAGATGAGACTTTGTCATTTGTCTGGATTTTGTAGTTGTTAGAAATTGTGGCATTTTACAAAATATGTAAACATTTCCTTCAATGATGTTTCCTTCTTCATGTGATCTGAATATTGAAGGAATTTCCTCCTAAAGTGGCTAGTTTAGGGATGTGTAATAAAGTCTGTCACGAAGAGGTCTGGCATGCAGTCTCATAGTAGATGCAGTCAAGGATTCCCAGGAAACCAAGAGCTGTGCTTGTTGTAAATTAGTGAGTGACTGTCCCAAAAGGGATGTGTGCATGGGGAGTACTGCTGTGTAGGTTGTGTTCACCATGCAAAGTTTTCTTTTTCATCCTTCTTGAATAAGTTCTATAGTCTCACCTTTGAATTTTTTAATACTTTGCTGCACCAGGTCCAATACTTAAGATTTTCCTCATAAAAATCGTAAAATCAAAACATGTTTTCCTCTATGTCTTCCATTCTTCCCTAGTATCAACATGAGACAAAAATGTGCAGCTTTATCCTCTGTCAGGCCCAATCTTCACTTTGTGTTCTCAGCTACTGGTTGGAGATTGCCTAGTCCAGTCTACTGAAAGAGTACGGGCTGTCCTTGCTCTGCACAACTCTTGGGCTTTTCACTGTGTGGCCAAACAAAAAAGGAAGTGAAAGGAAAGTCCTTCTACTCTGCTGGTTTTGCTGATACATACTTGCTCAACAGCAGGAGCACATCTTAAAACTTGGTTTTAGACTGGTCAGCTTTTAACACTTCCCAGAACATTTTTTCTCTCCTTTTCCCACAGATGTTGAAAGTTAGTATCAAAAAAGAAGACATGATGGAAATAGGGAATATTGATCCATGGATGTGATTTCTACTCACCTTGGAAAATGGAGGATCCTGCAATTGAAACATTCACAGAGCGAGTGCTGCAGGCCAGAGAGGAAAGGGTGAAACACGCAGCACTGAGCAACCAATAACATGTGCTCAGGATGTGTTAAGGAATATATCACTGCCATTTTATTTCTATATATGTATGCATTTATATATATATATATGTGTATATATATACACACATACTTACTAGGTGACAACTGGTATGTTGTACATGGACAGCAGAAGCAGGATGTCAGAATAATTAGGCTCTTTTGAATTACCCTGCTGAACCTGAGCAAATCTGTATTGGACACAGGGAATACAATCTGGAAGACTCTCCTAAAATACCAAATATGATTAAATTCCTAGTTTTATTTCCTGACAAAATCCACATCAGAAAACCCTCTCCATGCACATGCAGTTTATTGACAAGAAAACTGTATCCCATTGGTTGGGTCTTTATTCTGGGCTGTCAGCAATGTGCACACAGGGAGCCAGGCTGACAGAGCTACTCCAGAACGACTCTGGCCAATCTCTTGGGAGGGGTATTCTCACTTCAGTAAAGAGGCTGGAACAAGCAGCTGGAGCACAGGGACTTCTGACGTGGCTTCAGCTGTTGGCATACTGCACACTACAGCCTTCCCCAAATGCCTGTTGCAGGCTGTGTCACCTGCCTTTGCTGTGGAGGAGCAGTGTCTGCATGTCCCGTTCCATTGGATGAGCTCTAAGGGGAGCAACCTCTGAGACACAAGCACTGCTGCAATTTTTTGGTTAGAGCAGCTGTTTACAAAAGGAATGTCTGAGCAGTCATCTACTAGAGATGTCCACACAGCTTGCTTGCCAGTAAAATTACATCAACTTATAAAACAAGATGAACTAAGCTGACAGAATTTTTGGGGGTTTTTTTGCTAGCAGCCTGTCCACATGAGAGGTTTTGCTGGCTGGAGACTTGTATGCTTACACAGCTGCTTTGGGGAAACTCATAATAGACACCAGGTCTCTGTCTTAAATAAACCCCATCGCAGTTGCCTACACAGGACATGCTTTACATGCATCCTGAGGTACCAGACAAAGTCTCAAAGCTGTCTGTCACCAGAGGAACAAACAGCTGGGATATGCACCCAAACAAAAAGAAGCATCGATCCCTTTCTTAACAAACACTACATTTACTGAAGTACACCTCTGCAAAAGTCTCTTGAAAATTAGATTAATACAGAACTATTAGTAAGAACATAATACACAAAAAAGTTTATCAAACAATACCCCATTGCCATCAGAGCAAATAAAAATTATTATTTGCATGACAAATTGTATGTCTTTAGAGTGTAAGTGTGCGTACTGCACGTATGTACCTTTGCGTAGTGAAACTCCATGAAACATGTTTACTACTGTTTCATTGTGTTCTTTGTTCTCCATTCTTTAGTTTGGAACACAAGTTTTCTGTTTCTAGATGGCCCTTCACAGACCTACATGGAGCACCCAGCTGTAGTTACTGCCCGTCTGGAGTCTCCTTGCAGAGAGCAAACCCAAAGCAGAAGCAGAACCATGCCCGGGCTGTGATTTTTATTGGTCACTGGGTTACCTAGAAAGCACAGGGCTTGACCAGGGACCCTCAAAGTTTTATTTTATAACACAACATCACACACACTTCACCTACTTAGTCTTTCTCCAAAAAATGTTAATCCTTGTAGGGCTTTGACACAAAGCAGTGATTGATCTAGATTAAAAATTATTGTGTGTGGCATTGTTTCTTTAACTCATTAGATGCTCATCATGTAAGGGTACTTCTAAAAGTGCACTTACTTCTGAGCTGTTTACTTAGGTTTTCACTGAAGCATAGATTGAACTTGCTACTAGAAAATCCACAACAAATAGTGTATACTCAAAGTACTGGGCTTTGTAAATCCTTCAGATAACACAAAACCTCTGTACTATTCAAAAACGTTTAAACAGGATATGAAATGGAGATAAAATAATGTTACTGTCTTATTTTTTTACAATGTACAATATTGCAATGAGAACAAAGAAATAAGGAGCTTTCTATGTCATGTTTGTGGTTTGGTTTCTTTATCGTTTAATCAAATTGCATTGTGATGGAAGTGTCCTTGTCTTCCATGGACTTGAACATATTGAGTCATTTGCCCTAAAAGCCGGTGGTCATATTTTTGTATCCAAAGAAGGAAGTTACTATTTCTAAACAAAAATTACGACAATACTAGGAGAACTTATTCTTACAGTTCTAATAGCTTCCAAATTAGTGGAGAAAAATGCTTTAGCCTACACCAAGTGGTACAATAGCAGATAATTGTATTATCCAGTAAAAAATGCAGCTGAAATACATCTTGCTGAATAAGACAGTTCTACTTGTAGTAAATGTGGCTTAGGTTTAGGACAGATGTGCACATACTCACCCATAAGATGCCACACTTATGAAAGTGGTCTAATTAACACAGATGAGATGGCCCCATGAATGAGACTGTCAGAGCCTTCCTTTGAATGGGCACGTCACCTGGAAATGAATGGAACAGGTAGAGGATGGGTGGTTTGTCTTTACCCAAGAATACAGAGCCCTGAAGCAAAAAAAAGCCGTTTTAAAGGCTGTATGAAGAATCACTCTTGTTCAGATCATTACCTTTGCAATAACCACATGTGCGTGCATGCGCACACACACATACACGCACACAATCTTGTGTGCAAAGGATTTGAATAAGGAAATTGCAGGAAAGAAAAGAGATATGTAATGTCTGCATAGCTCTGGAGCAGGTGCTGTGATGAGCACAGCTCTCTGAGCTTGTTGCAGCAAGGAACCCAGTAAGGAAGCAGTAAAAAAGATAGCATGGAAAATTCTTTGGGAAGGGAAACACAAACTAGTCTCTGGAGTACTGTGTTTCCTAACCAGAAATACAGCAGATGTGTGGAAGAATAACAAAAAAAAATACCCCCCCCCCAAACAACAACAACAACAAAACCCCCAAAAACCCACAAAACCAAAGAACAGCAAAACAAACCTCTAGGAGATCTGCCGAGCCAATGGAAATATGAACAGGAAATGTGAGAAAAAGTAAATGACAAGGAATATTTGTTGAAGCAAGGTAATCAGGAAGTGCACAGGATCTGTTCCACAGAGCCAGCTGTAGTTCGTGTACAGGCTTAAACCGTAACTCTGAGAATCTGCATTACAAGTATTATATGTAACACTGATCGAGGGACAAAGGTAGTTCAGTCAGGCCCACATTCTCCCCTGGAGAACACAAACGCAGTTCAGAAAAGTTCATGCTTCTTTTGAAGAAATAAGAAATAAGCACATTCAGAAAGAAATTACTTAAGACTTCTCTAGTGTAGCTTCTGATTACTGAGGAGGGTGTATTCTTATCAATTAGCATAGCCTGGAGTCTGTCCAAAATGCATAAACAAAATGACAAAATGCATTACTAAAATAAAGTTGTGTTTGTTTAGCCAATGTGTGATATCTCTATCTGTGTAGTCATAAAAACACTGTATGCTTCCTTCTGTAAAAACCAACACTAAAGTTGGAAAGTGAACAACATTCTTTATAGACACAGCTACTGAAGTTAAACAATTTTTGGTCACAATGCCATTCAAAAGTGCACCAAAAAATGAGACAAGATTAAAAAAAAATTGTATGTATTAATTAATGAGAAAACCTCAGCTATGCATTTTGATGACAGCTCTGGTTTCTGGCATAGGCTAAACCGAAGATAAGTGATTTAATGGGCAGCAGAGATGCACAAAGCATCATGCCTGCATTTGAAACTGCCCTTATGGAGCAGTGAGTTGAAAGGATTTATGATACAGCTCTGCACGGGACTTGTACTTGCCAGCAAAGGGCCAAACCTTATCTAAACTACAGCGACGTGGTTGCAGTCCATGTCACTACGAATGCTTCATTCCTTCCCATCGCCATAGCATCACTAAATCATGCAATTAAACTTGCACGTGAACTAATTTAAGCATCATTCCGCTTCCAGAAATTAGTATCGCCCGTGAACTTTCCGAACAACGGTTTTGAAGCAAAGCTCATTAACTTGGCAGAGACAAAGCGCTCCGAGGTTCCCTGGGGGCTGGGGCCGGGGCCGGGCCGGGGCAGCCGCTCCGCGCGGGGCCCCGGCCTCGTAGGCGAGCGGCCGGTCCCACCGGCTGAGTGCGGGACGGCGACAGCAACGCGGGAGGGAGCGAGTGCGGGGCGGGGGTAGAGCGGGGCGAGCTCCGAGGGCCGCTCGGCCCCGGCCCCGAGGAACGTCCCGTGCCAAAAGTTTCCGCGGCAGTTGCATAACTGCGGGCGGGGCGGCGTGGGGGCCGGGCTGGAGCCGCCGGGGGCGGGCGAGAGGGGCCGGCACTGCCCC
>WBMZ01001149.1:0-42104 GCA_013400975.1 Atrichornis clamosus
GGTGGGGGGTATGTGACCCACAGGGCTCTGCAGTCTGGGGTGGGGGGTATGTGACCCACAGGGCTCTGCAGTCTGGGGTGGGGGGTATGGATTTTGTGTTTTCATCCACTCTTGTTCCCCAGGTGAGGCTTGGGAAGCCCCCAGCCCCACTGCCGGCTCCCACGGGGAGTTCCCCAAGGATCAGGTTCTTATCAGAAGGGATTGAGGCAGGGCTGAGCCCCTGAGTGTCCCATCATATTCAGCTCTGAGTTCTTTCAGCCCTTGAAACTTCCCATGGATGCTCTTGGGAGTCAACCCCTGGCGTGGGTACCAAGAGGGAGCAAACCCCCCTGTACTCCCGTCCTGTGCAGGTGCTCGGTGACTCCCTGGATACCAGGTGTAAATGCCATGGGGTCTCAGGCTCCTGCTCAGTGAAGACCTGCTGGAAGGGCCTGCCAGGCCTGGAGGAAATCGCCTCTGACCTCAAATCCAAGTACCTGGCAGCCCTCAGGGTGACCCACCGGCTACTGGGGTCCAGGAAGCAGCTGATCCCCAAGGAAGGGGATGCCAGGCCAGTGACAGAGATGGACCTGGTTTATCTCATCAGCTCTCCTGACTACTGCACCCCAAACCCCCAGCTGGGCTCTCTGGGGACACAGGACAGGTAGGAAGCTCAAACTCAGCCTCTAATTCCAGGAGTGTCTCTAGTGTTGGGATTGAGAGTTCCCCGGGAAGCTGGCGTGGATGGGCTGGGGTGAGCTTGCAGCAGATCCCTGAATTCCTGTCTTGTGAGGCCCCACCTGCTGTGCTGGATCTGGGTCTGGGGCCCCCAACACCAGACAGACATGGACTTGTTGGAATGAGTGCAGGGGAGGCCACGGAGATGCTCTGAGGGCTGGAGCCCTTCAGCTCTGGAGCCAGGCTGGGAGAACTGGAGGACAAGAGAAGGATCCAGGGAGAGCTCAGAGTCCCTCCCAGGGCCTAACGGGGCTCCAGGAGAGCTGGAGAGGGACCTGGGACAAGGGATGGTGGGACAGGACACAGGGAATGGCTTCCCACTGCCAGAGGGCAGGGTTAGGTGGGATATTGGGAAGGAATTCTTCCCTGTGAGGCCCTGGCACAGGGTGCCCAGAGAGGTTGTGATCTCCCCATCCCTGGCAGTGTCCAAGGCCGGGTTGGACGAGGCTTGGAGCACCCTGGGACAGCGGAAGGTGTCCCTGCCATGGCAGGGGCTGGCACTGGGCGATCCTTCAGCTCCTTCCAACCCAGCCACTCCACGACTCCATGACCCTGCTGCCTCCTGCTCTGGGCACAGCCGCTCTGCCAGGGGCCGGGGGCTGGCAGGGGCCGGGGGCTGGCAGGACAGGTGCCCCCATCCCACATCTCTCCACAGGCCGTGCAACAGGAGCTCTGTGGGCAGTGGCAGCTGTGACCTGCTGTGCTGTGGCCGTGGCTACAACACCTACACGGAGGAGCTGCAGGAGCGCTGCCGCTGCCGCTACCGCTGGTGCTGCTCCGTGGTCTGCAGGCGCTGCCGGCGCCGCGTGGACAGGCACGTCTGCAAGTGACCACCAGCACTCCTGCCGGCACGGCTGGACACCCGCTGCCCGTCCCAAGGGATGCCCCGAGCGACGAGGGGGGCTGGGCAGGAAGCCCGGCCCCTCGTGGGAAACCCCCCACTGAGAGATTTTGGGAAAGCTCCAGCACCTCCCGAGCCAAACCTGAGGGCGGGACAAAGCTGCCCTTTCTGCAGCTGGTCAGTGTCCAGCCCTCTGTGTCCGGCTGGGAAAAGCCACTGATCATTCCACAGGCCCTGATCACTCCATAGGCCCCTCTCTCCGGGGTGAACGGGGGCCCTGGGCTGCCTTTGTCCCTGGCAGAGGATTCCGACAGCGGCCTGAAAGCCCGGCGTGATGGGTGGGAAAGGGGGTAGAGTTTTCCACTGGGACAAGGCTGCAGGGATGGAAAGCTGCTGGTGAGGGGGCCGTGGGCAGCTCCTCTGGGAACAGGATTCTGCTGTGGGCTTATCCAGCACCGCTGGATGTTCCTCCTCAGGGAAAAACCCTTTGCAGCATCCCAATGAAGACCAGGCTTGGATATTTGCGTGGAGAAGGTGCTGCCCTCGTTGATGGCAGAGAGAGCAGGGGCAGGAGAGGTCCTGGGGGCTGCCAAAACAGGGCAGCCTGGCAAACCCACCCCTGCCAGGGCTGTGTTACCTGGGCAGCCTGGCCAGACCTGGCACACCTGAGCCTGTGTTAACACCCCAGCCATGGCATCGCTGTAGCTTCTGCCCTCTGGGCTTGTCTCGGAGCTGGAAGCTCATTAAAAATGAAGAATCTTCATGCTTGTCCTTCCTGCCCCTTCTTTTGGCCCACCGAGGTCTTCATCCCACTCCTTCCACGCCCTCAGGACCAGGGGTGCTGGAACTCTGGCCTGGAGAGGGGACACAACTCCAGGGCCCTGGGGAAGCAGCAAAGAACCTTCAGTCTCTGTACGTCCTGTAAGTGGGATTCTGGTCTGTGTTTTTAAAATAAATCTGTTGTACCACAGCTCTCCATGGCTGGTTTCCTAGGACAATCCTTCTTCCATCTCCCTCCCAGCTGGCCCTGGGGAAATTGAGGCTATAGGAAGAGCCCTGTATCCATAAATCCCCGTTTCCATAGTTTTCCCTACGCATATCTGAGGACCAGCTCACTTTTAACTCTTTCTGCTTCTCACTGGCCCGGATTTACCTTTAATTACAGAGCCCTGCCATCCTCAGCTCCCGTTTGATCACCTCCTTCCTCAGGTCTCCAGCTGCCTGGGAATTGGCTGCCCGGGATTCAGGGCTAGTGCTGGAAACTGTCCAGGGTTGTTTTCTGATCCTTGGGAACGTGGGCTGGACTAGCCATGGGTGTGTGTGCACAGCAAGGGGTTGGGAGCCGGGGCTGGGGGCCCTGGTGGCCTCACTTTTCCCTCAGATTCAGTGGAATCTGGCCGAGCACTTGGATGGGATGAGATTCCTGTTGGTGCGGACTTTGGAGGGAAAGGATGAATCCAAAGAGGTGCTGCAGAGACTCCAGAGCTCCAGGAGGACAGGTAAGTGGGATGGGAGCCCTCGGGTGGATTCCTGCAGCTCCCAGCACGGTCTGGAAGCTCCGGCAGCTCCGCCTTTTTTTGTGATTCCCGTTGCCTGGATTTGGCCGGGCTCAGCCCGAGCCCAGCTGGACGATTACTCATTTCCATTTCCATTTCCATCCAGTCATTTTTAATGGTCTCTGCTGGGTCACGGAATCCATCCATGAGCTTTCCTTGTAAAACATCCCCTCCCCTTAATGTGCTCCAGGTTTCTGTGCGAGCAGGGAAGGAGTCAGAGGAGGCTCGAGAGGCTCCTGGAGGTCGAGCCGAGCTCAGGGAGTGAGAGGAGCGAGTTAAACCCTCGTCATCAGTTGTTAATGTGCCACTGACTGCCTCTGCCCGCTGCCATCCCCTTCCCGGAGCGCCTGGAAAACCGCAGCTGCCCAAGGCCAAAAGCTCTCTCGGGTTTTCCTTTTAAAATGCGAGGAGGGGTCAGTCCGCGGCATTCCCCAGAAATCCCCCGCTTTCAGCTGCCAGGCTCCAAACCAGCTGCGGTTTGGGTGTCCGCAGGGATGCAGGTATTTAATCCGGGGGGTTGCTGCCCTCCAGCCACCTCCCAGCGCATCCCAGACCACAGGGAGGTGACACCGGGAGGGGCTGCGAACTTCCCGGAGCATCGCTAAACGAGCTGGTGAGAGCGGGGGGGGGGGAAAAAAACCGGGAATGATCTTGTGGAGTGAGAACTCCAGCCAGGAGGGTGGGAAGTGTGATTTGCATTTGGTAACTACAAACACACAGCGCCTGGGGGGGAGGAGAGGAGCCACAATAGCAAGGAATGCCCAGGGGAGCTGTCGGGATCCCTCCTAGGGAGGTCCCATTGGAATTTCTGCCTGGGAAAAGGCAGGGTCAGGTGCTGAATATGCAGAACCCACTCCTCCTCTCTCCCTCGGTGACTCCAAGCCCAACGGGGAAGAGCTGGGAAAGGACTGGAGGGGTCGCTCCGCCGCCGGGATCCTGTGGGAAATGGGAAGGAGCCGGATTTAGCTGGAGGGTGCAAAGGGTGAGGCTGGCAGGGGGTGACAGCTCAGGGACAACGCTCTCAGTGGGAGCTCTTGGAATCCGGGCCCACACCTGGAATTAGCAGGGATGTGAGATCTGGCCTGGGAGCATCCCCCAGGGAACCGGGAGCCAGAGGATGGATGCAGAGTGGGAATGATCCCAGTGCTTGGCCCAAAGGCTGAGGGAATCCCTCTGCCTGGATGCATTTCCTCTCCATGGCCCTGTTAGGACGAGGAAGCCAGAGGGAAGGTGCCAGGGGGACATGGAGCTCCTTCCCGGGTCAGCACAAACACCCTCTTAAGTAAAAACTGGGAAAACCTGGATGCTGGATTCTCCACAGCCATGGCAGAACCTCTCGCTCCCCGGTGCTGGGAGCTGGTGTGGCAGGGCTGGGAAGGATGGCTTGGAAAATGGCTTGTGCAGGGAAGAAAAGCTTCCTGCTCCATGGATGTGGGGAGATCCTGGAGAAGGGGCTGCCCTGGAAACCCTCCTCTTGTTAGGCTTGACTTTAATTTGGGTTTTCAGGGAATACCGTTGGTGTGAAGGTGATTATTCAGTGCTGGTCAGACTTGTGCGGACAGGAAAGTCTGGAGAAAGGAGAGTGATTTTCGTGGATGCTTTTGATTTTGCTGCTAAAACACTGATTTATTTAATTTTCCTTTTATTTCCTTGTTCAGTGAGGGGTGCCGCAGAACTCACTCGAGGAGGATAACCTGAGCAAGGGCAGCAAACTGTCGGTAATTCAGCAAATATTCTGGAGGAAGGACCACTCTGTGTGCAAGGATATGTCGGGATATTTCTTCCCTACAGCCCTGGATTGCAGCTCCCACTGGAACGTGGCTCAGGACCTGCACCTGCTTTTCCTTGTGCTGCTCACAGAGCTGAGCCAGAAGGAGGAGAAGGCCTGGGATAGGGCTTGTGTCAGGAATCCTGGAATGGTTTGGGTGGGAAGGACCTTAAAGCTCATCCATGCCATGGGCAGGGAACCTTTCACAGTCCCGGGTTGCTCCAAGCCCCGTCCAGCCTGGACTGCTGGGAATGTTTGGGGGATGTTGCTGTGACCTTTGGGGCGGTTGGTCCCTGCCCCATCACACCACAAGGCACACGCATGAGGAAACGCCTGCATTTCAGGAAAATCCCTTCCCTCTCTGTTCTCCTTTATTCCCGGGGTGTTCAGCGGTGTCAGGGGTGCCCTGAGGATGACAAACAAAAACAGGGATTGTCCGTGTGGGGATCTTCAGCGGAGGGACAGGGACAAACCAGCAGGGGTGAGTAAGAGCCATAAGACCCGAGGGGGAACCAGCTGCAGCCTGAGGAACTTTGGGAAGGTCACTTCTGGGAGCAGCTGTGGGGGGTTTGGGGGGGAAGCAGCCCCTCATCCCTTGGAATCACAGAATCTTGGAATGGTTTGGGTGGGAAGAGACCTTAAAGTCCATCTTGTTCCATCCCCGTTGTCCATGGGACACCTTCCACTATCCCAGGCTGCTCCAAGCCCTGTCCAGCTCGGACTTGGACACTTCCAGGGATGGGGCAGCCTCACCTTCCCTGGGAAGTCCATTCCAGGGCCTCCCCACCCTCCCAGGGGAGGATTTGGCTTCTCCCAGGCTGCGCAGCCATTCCAGCAGGGAGGCAGCCACAGGACACTCTCCTCTGCAGAGCAGACACTGACATGGCTGTGAACCACTCTGGGGCTGCCATCCCACTGGGAATATCCAGGAGATCCTCCCACGATGGACAGGTTTTGAGGACTCACAGCACTCCTGGGCTCTGTGAGTAACATTTTATTGCGCAGTCTGACACAGGTATGAAGAAAACATTTTATTGCACAATCTGAGACGGGCATGAAGCAAACAAACAGAATAAATCACAAACTGAGTCACCCTCAGACGCTGAGTTAGGATTACTCAGGAGTAACGAGCAGTAGTAGCGGTTGCTCCATCCACACTTTGCTCACAGCCAGGTCAATCACCTGGATTTCTAAGGCACCAACACCCACTCCTAAAAGCCCAGATTTATCCCTACCCTGCCTCATGCCTGGTTGAATTTTAGAGATTTTAGGAGCTAAATAAAAAAGAAAGGAAAAAGGTCGCGTGTCCCACTTGTGCTGTACAAAGAATAGAGAAAAAGAATGTGCCGTGCTTAAATTGGTATTTATTGGCAGCAGCACTGCGCTATCGAGCGTTCCTACTGCGCACCTCTTTTATACAGCGGGAAACTGGATCTTTCCTGCCAATTTATCTAATTATCCACATTTTTTCCCTAGTTTCCCGGACTCCATCTCCGAGCTCCCTGCCAGGACCTGTGCGGGCCGGTGCGCTAGGCAGGACCTGGCAGGGAAAAGTGTGGGCTCACTGGCGGCCTGTGAGAGCCCACGGTCACACCGAGCCGCGGTGCCCGCCCGCCGCGGGGGTCCCGGGGGGCTCCAGGGCCGCGGGGCGAGCGCGGGGCCGTCACGGCGCCCACCGGGGCCGCTGCCCCTCCGCCTGCCCTCACCAGCATGGCGGCCCCCGAGCGCGTCTGTGCCCTCCCTAAGATGGCGCCCCGCGTGGTGGCCGTGCCCGTGACCTCCTCGAGATGGTGGCCCGTGTAGTGGCTATGGGATTGACCTCCCCAAGATGGCGGTCGGGGCGGGCACGGTCGCGCGGGTCGCGCCGGAAGCTGTGGCGGCGCCGTTCCCGGCTCATGATGGCGGAGGCGGAGGCGGACGCGGGCGGCCCGCGGCTGGCGGAGCTGCTGGAGCTGGGACAGCGGCTCTGGGAGGAGCTGGAGGCCAGCACCGAGCCCTCCTCGGGAGTCCCGGCTGTGCAGGACAAGGTGCGGCAGGGGCTGGACGCGCTGCAGCGGGCGGCGGACATGGTGGCGCAGCTGGAGCTGTTCAGGTGAGCGCATGGGACGCGTCTGAGGGGAGACAGGGAGGGTCCCCGGGCAGGGCAGAAGTGAGGCGGGATCAGGGCAGAATCCTAGGATCATTGAGATTGGAAAAGCCTTTAGAGATCATCGAGTCCAAGCTGTGACTATTCCCCCCCTTATCACCAGCCCAGAGCAGTGAGTGCCACGTCCAGTCCTTCCTTGGACACCTCCAGGGTTGGGGACTCCAAACCTCCTTTGGCAGCTCCAATTCCTGACCACCCTTTCCATGAAGAAATTCCTCCTGCTGTCCACCCTGACCTCCCTTGGCACAGCCTGAGGCTGTTCCCTCTCCTCCTGTCCCTGTTCCCTGGAAGCAGAGCCCGACCCCCCCTGGCTGCCCCCTCCTGTCCGGGACTTGTGCAGAGCCAGAAGGGCCCCCCTGAGTCTCCTTTGCTCCAGGCTGAGCCCCCCCAGCTGCTCCTCATGGGGCTGGCTGCACCTTTTTCCCATCTCCATTCCATTTCCTGGACTCCCTGGTCTCTCCCTCGCAGCGAGAACGAGGAGCTGGAGGAAATCGCCTCGGCCGACCTGAAATTCCTGGTGCTGCCGGCGCTGCTCGGAGCCCTGACACTGAAGCAGGTGGATCTGAGCAGGAGAATGAAGCACCTGGAGAGTGCCCGGGAGCACTTCCTGCGCTTCCTCAAGCTCTGCAGGAGCTACGGGCTGAGATCTTCCCAGCTGTCCAGAGAGGAAGGAGCCGGGAGCACCCCGGCCCCCTGGGACCCTGCCCAGCCCAACCTGGTGGGCATGGCCTTGAGCAGGAATGCCAAAATTGAAAGGTGGGCTCTGGGCAGTGGGAAACGCTTTGGGAATGGGTCTGGGAGGAGCAGGAGCCTGAGGTAGTGCAGGGTTGAACAGGGAAGAGGTTCTGTGGGTGTTGGAATAATTTAATAATAAAATGGTTATTGAAGAGGTGCAGCTCATAGTTGAGTGGGTTGTGCTGGGGAGGAGCATTTGCGTCTCCAGTTTCTGGTCTTTGAGGAAAAACTGCTCAATTTCAAGGATTCCTCAATGTTTAGGAGAAGAATAAAATCACTGAGGCACTTCTAAATTTAATGTCATTTTACAGCTGCTTTGAACAGACAGGAGAGGCTGAAATTCCAACAGGAACCAGCACAGCTTCCATGAAATTTTGTTGAAAAGGGTGGTAAAGACAGCTGGGCTGTGCTGGGCTGGAGAAAAATGATTCCCTGATGTGGTTTTGCTGATTTTGAGACAGATACAAACAGAAGAAGGAGCTGGAGAACAAATTGGCCTCCATGAGGAGCTTTGTGGAGAGCGGGACGGCGGAGGAGGAGCAGATCCGGGAGTTTTACATCCTCCAGATCCAGAAATGGATCAGCATCAGCCTGGAGGAGCTCGAGAGCATCGACCAGGAGCTGGTGATCCTGAGGAGCAGGGATGCAGTCAGGCAGGTGAGGGAGATCTCCTGGGATGTGGGTGCTGTGGGATGGAGGAATCCCGGAGGAATTCAGTGGCAGAGGTGGAGTTTTATTCTGCGACTTCCCAGTTGGAATGGAGCTCACTCACAGCACGAGCTGGTGGGGTTTCCTTCATCCTGAATTCTGATTTTTGGGCTTGGTCGCTGCTGCCACACATTCCCAACAATCCCAGCCTGTGGAATGCTGGAGCTTGGAATATCAGAGCTGAGCTGGGCTCTGCAAAGGCTTTCCCTGGGTTCTGCAGATCCCTAATCCTGAGGAGCAATTGAATTTGGACATTAAAATAAGACCCTTGTGATTTCTTTCAAGCCTGCACTCCTGGTCTCTGTGTCCAGGTGTTACCAACCCATTTGGAATGACAGAACATTCCCACAGACCTGCATTCCCTGTGCAGGACATTGTCTCCAGGCTTTCTGTGACCTGGAATGTCTGCTGGGAACAGCAGCTCCTGATGTGCTGGCCCAGCCTCTTGGCAGGGCTGGTTTGAGGGGTCATTTGGGACTCGGCTCCTCCGTGGTGTCCTGGAGATGCCATTGGGAATGACGAGCTTGGAATGCTCCCGGTTGGCTCCCTGGAGCAATCGGAACATCCCCTGCTGTGCTCGGAGTTCAGCCCTGCCAGCTCTGCTCTGACCCCAGAGGGTGTCCCAGAGGCGCAGGCAGGGATGTGCAGAGGGACACAGCTGGAATTCCTGTTTTAAACCGGATTTATTCCTGATCCAGGCCTGGATTGTCCATCCTGGAGCATTACTCTGACAGCTGAGGTGTTTCTCTTCTCTAAGACCTTTAATAACTTTGGGGTGGGAAGCAGAGGGGGGATTCTCATCCCCACAATTCCCTGGTGACTGTTGTTTGCATCCCCAGGCTCCACCAGGTTCCCACGGCCCTTCCCGGCCAGCCAGAGCTCCGGTGAAACCCTTCATCCTCACCCGGGATGCAGCTCAGGCCAGGTATGGATTGGGATTATCCAACCACAGGCTGGGGCAGTGCACTCAGGTCAAGCCTAAAATGTTCCGTCAGGTGCAGAGATCCAGGCGGTGCCTTGGTGGCTGCACTTGAGTTTGTGGCACCCTGAAATCCCTGCAGGAATTTTGGCAGTTAAGTGGGATAGAAACCACGGGATGGAGTTCCCTGAGCCTTCCGTGGACCTGCTTCAGTTCCCAGGGAAATCCGTGGGACACCTTCCACTATCCCAGGTAGCTCCAGGCCCCATCCAGCCTGGCCTTGGACACTTCCAGGGATGGGGCAGCCACGGCTTCTCTGGGAATTCCATCCCAGCCGCTCACCACCCTCACGGGGAAGAATTCCTTCCCAATATCCCACGTAGCCCTGCCCTGTGGCAGTGGGAAGCCATTCCCTGTGTCCTGTCCCTCCAGGCCCTCTCCATCTTTCCCTCAGGCAGGGGAGGGCCCCAACTGGGACACCCCAAAGCCTTCCCCAAGCCCTCCTTGTGACACCCTTACATCCTTAGCACAGGTGGGATCAGGGAACAGCTCTGTGCCTGTGGTGTGTGTTCCTGCTCATTCCAGGGATTTCCTTGCCCAGTTTTGGCTGGTTTTGTCCCACTGCAGGGTGTTTGGAGCTGGCTATCCCGGGCTGCCCACCATGACTGTGGATGACTGGTACGAGCAGCGCCGGAGGCAGGGAATTGTGTCCGGGCAGAGCACCTCCCAGAGGGCTCCAGGTATGGAACACACACGGGAACAGGGGGTTTGGGAAGGGCCAGCAGGGATGTGTGTAGGCTGTGGAACACCCCTGACTGAGGAGAAATCCATTAGGAAAACAACTGGGATAGACGGTGCTTGGCCTGTCCAAGGCCGGGCTGGCCGGGCCTTGGAGCAACCTGGGATAATGGAAGGTGTCCCTGGTGGCACTGGATGGGCTTCAAGGTCCCTT
Organism: Atrichornis clamosus; assembly: GCA_013400975.1. Taxonomy (NCBI): domain Eukaryota; kingdom Metazoa; phylum Chordata; class Aves; order Passeriformes; family Menuridae; genus Atrichornis; species Atrichornis clamosus. Next base: position 10,343 of record WBMZ01001149.1, read on the forward strand.
CCAACCCAAACCATTCCAGGATTCTCACTCCCAGCAGGGCTTTGGAGAACCTGACCTGGGATCCCTGTCCCTCCCCTCCAGCAGGTGCGAGTGATGAGGAGCTGCAGAAGCAGCAGCAGGAGAAAAAGGAGGAGGAGGAGGATGAGGAAGCTCTTCAGAAAGCTCGGGACTGGGATGACTGGAAGGACACACACCCCCGGGGCTACGGCAACAGGCACAACATGGGCTGATGCTCTGGCTGCCAGCAGGGCCTGGAGATCCTGGGAGAACTACCTGGAGAGGGAGGAGGGAATACAGTGTACATACCTGGAGCATCCGGGAATTCCCTGGGAGCGCCGGAGCGATGGCAGGAGGACACGTGAGCCCTTGCTGTGGTTTGCATTCCATGTCAGACTGGGGGCACTGGGCACGCTGGGGGATGTCCCAGGGCTCCGAGGGGCAGCTCCATGAGGGTCAGGCTCTCCCTCTGCTCTCCCGAGTGGAGGCAGCCTCCAAGGGGAGCTCCATGGGTTTGGAAACTGCTCTTTGTATTGTGGGTGGATGTATTTATTTTTTGTTTCTCTCTATTTTAAGCAAAATAAACTCTCTTTGTGCTGCCTAATTGTTGCTGTGAAATCCCCTTGCTCTTCACCCCAGGCTCTTCCAGAGCCAGGAATGCCAGGGAGGCTGAACCCACGACCCTCTCGGGGAGCCCACACGGGACAAAACTGGGACAAATGGTGCCATATTCCCAGACAAAGCAGTCAGTGTGCTTTGAAATCCTACAGAACAACCCTGAAAAGGGACAAACTCTCTGGGTTCCTCATTAAACAGCTGCTGGCACCATTCGTGAATGAGGGAGAAGAGGATACAGCTGGCACTGAGCTGGCACACAGCAGGCCTGTGCAGGAAGGGGAGGAATCACAGCTGGAAGCTCTGGGAGTGCCCAGTGTGGCCTGGGAGCTGTGGCTGGACTGGTTCCCAACCTGTTAAAAATGTTGGGATGGAAAAGCAGGGCTTGGCTGGTGCTTTGTGTCACCTGGAGCAGCGTCACCTGCACGGTGCTTCCTTACCCTGGGACAGGGGGATCTGAAACAACTGGGCGTTTTCTTTCCTACCAGCACCATTTGGGCACAGCTGGGCTGCAGGAGAGCTGAGATCTTTTCCATGCAGCAATCCCTGCTCCTTGGAACTGATCCATGCTTGGGAAGCTGCAGCCTGCAGGGAATGTGGTCCTTTCTCCCAGGTCCTGAGTCCCTGCAGTTCACAAGGGGGGTTTGGAGGTTCTGGATCTCCCAGGAAACCTTTCTTGCTTTAACACCCCAATCCTGCAGTGTGTTCATCCTTTTCCTACACTGACGTCAGCCAGCAATTCCTAGGAACAGCTCTGGAGAGATGGATCCTGAGGAGCTTCAGTGACTTTTATTCCCTGTGGATTCTCACCGTTCCTTTGGCAGTTGGCCTGAAGCCCCCCCTCAGTGCTGATTTTGGGCTGCTCTTATTTCCCTTTCTCCTCATTTTTCCCCTCCAGCCTCTCCAGGCAGTGCTCCTGGGCAGCAGGCAGGGTGTCCATCCCGGGGCTGGGAGAGACAGGAATGGTCTGGCGGCTGTGGAGCTTCGGGATAACGTTTTTGGGTGGCTCTGGGGGTGTCACACAGCAGGAGCACGGCCGTGTTTGTGACACATCCCCAACGTGCACAGTACCATTCCCAGGAGCTTCCCGAGGAGCAGCACCTGCCTGGCAGCTCCTGACCTTCCCAGGGACCACCAGCTCCGTTCCGTGCTCCTAATCCCAGCTGGAGCAGGTCCCCTCCCCTCGGGAGAGGCCGCTGTCCCTCGGGTCAGCTGGTTAAAGCCTCTGGACACACAGCCCAGCGCCCTCTGATTGCCAAACTCGCCCTTCCGCCGCTGCTCCGGCAGCTCCTGCCACCATGAAAACCATCATCGCAGCCTGCTCCCAAAATCTCAGTGGTAAGGGATTCCCGAAAGTGGGACAGTGGGTTGGGATGGTTCCTGGTGCTCCAGCAGCACCGGGAGCTGGTGTTTGTCACTGCTGTCTGCTGGCTTTGGAGTGCTGAGGAGGAAGGGAGTGTTGGGAGCAATTTGGGATTCCCTCCAGAGGAAAACCCAGTTGCTCTACGGGGATGAATTATCTGAGAGTACATTTGGGAATGGTACTTATGGAAGATGCTCTGGAATGCTGCAGATTCCAAGGGCTGGGTTTGCAGAGGCTCCTGTCGCTGTGGATGGGGCTGACAGCAGAGGCCCGGGGGTTCTCTGGGGCTGTGGTCTGGAAATTCACGGAGTTTTTGGGATGGGAGCTGGGAAAAGTGAGAAAGCTACTGTTTGGTGGGCACAAGTTTGCTGGGAAGAGCTCTGGGAAGAGCTGGGAAAACAAAGGGACTGGGTTCTGCAGGTGGCCAGGCTTTTGGGGATGTGGGGCGGGTGGAAGGGATCACTAAGAGCCCACTATGCTGCACGGGAGAAAGGGACTAAAATTCCCCACTGGAAAAATCCCCCATGGGCTGGAGGTGGCTCCAGTGTTTAATGGATTTCACTTGTCCCATTCCTGCTGTGGATTGAGCTGGGAAGAACTGAACCTCCACCAGCTTCCTGAACCAGGCCTTGGTGGTTCTCCTCCAACCCGGGGGTCCCTGGCTTGGGGATCCACAGGGACAGGGCTGCTCCGGTGTCTCCCTGAGCATCTCTCTGGCCAACGTGTGGATTTGGGGTTGTTTTCCCAAAAAAACAAGGCTGTCCCGGCACCGGGGTGGCTCCCTGGTGGTCTCGGCGTGGGGACCTTTGGCCGGGCGCTGGCAGAGCCGGCGCCTCGGGCCCGTTTTGGGGCGCAGGGATGGGGCCGTGCTTGGAGTTTGGATCCTGGCTCCCGGCCCGGGGAGGTTAATGGTTCACCAAGGTCGGCCGGAGGGAAGGGGCGGCGGGGGGAGCGGAGAGGCTGCGGCTGCCGTGGGGCAGGGAGGGGACGGCCACCCCCGGCCACCCCGCTCGGCCTCCCGCTGGCCTTGGCACTCGCTGGGGGTGGTGCCTGCCCGCTGTGCCAGCTGGGAAATCCCCAAATCCCCTCTGAGCCTGAGCATTCCGAGGAGGGCACGGGAAGGGCCTTGGCCCTTGGGAACTGGGCATGGAGCGGGATGTGCTGCTGCCCTGCTGGTGTTCGGGAGTGTTTGAGCGTAGGGGTGCCCAGGTGCTCCCTGCTCTGGGGACAGCCCTGGTTGCCCAGGGCCACCTCCTGGCATGGTCCAGAGCTCTCTGGGGACGAGCATCCCCCATTCCCTCCCTCCAAGACATCCCATCCCTCCTCCCCCAGCTGCTCACCCCTCCCGTCCCACCTCCCGCCCGGTCCCGTCCCCCACCCCCGGCCCCCCGGGTGCCCCCCGGCAGCGCGCTGGCCCCGCCCGGGTGCGAGCCGAGCTGTTCGGGGCGGGGGCCGTGTCCCGCTGTCCGCAGGGAGCCGGGCCAGCATCCAGACCGCCCTGCGGACGCTGCTGGCCGTGCCCTGGCCCTCGCAGCGCGACGTCCGCTCCGCGCTCCAGCTCCTGGCCGTGCTGCAGTGGGTGCTCAGCTTCCTGCTGCTGGGTGAGTAGGGGGCTGCGGGGGGGGTTCGGGGGGGTCCAGGGTGGGCACGCACCCGCTCACCCCTGCCCGGCTCCCGCAGGAACCGCCAGCCTCCTGCTCCTCATCTACCTGCTGTTCACCCGCCTCTGGCTCATCCCCGCGCTCTACCTGGCCTGGATCGTCTTCGACTGGGACACGCCGGAGAAAGGTGGGGTGGCCGTGCCCCCCCTCCCTCCAGCTTTGCAGCAGGGTGGGGGGTGAGGTCCCCCCTTTCTGCGCGTCCCTCCCGGCAAGTGGGGAGCACCACATCACGCCCGCTCCTTCCCCATCATCAGCACCGTGGTGGGAAGAGGGATGTAAGGGGTCCGTGGGGAGGGTTTCCCGTTGATCCTGCTGCCCGCTGGGGTGGGCGTCATCTCCTGTGGCCCCTCCCCGCTTCGCAGGTGGCAGGAGGCTGCCGTGCCTGCGGCGATGGACCGTGTGGAAGCACTTTCGGGATTACTTCCCGGTGAAGGTACGGTGCCGGGAAGGGATGTCGCTGCAGGTCCTGGTGCCACCACCACGTCCCTGTGACCCGGTTTGTCCCCGCAGCTGGTGAAGACACACGACCTGTCCCCCAGCCACAACTACATCATCGGCTCCCACCCCCACGGCATCCTCTGCGTCGGCGCCTTCTGCAACTTCATCACAGGCTCCACGGGCTTCGAGGAGCTGTTCCCGGGCATCCGCTCCTTCCTCACCACGTTGGCCGGAAACTTCCGCCTGCCGGTTTTCCGGGAGTACCTGATGAGTGGGGGTGAGCGGCGCCTGCCCCTGCCCAGCTCGGGGGGCTGCCTCGAGCCCCTGCTCGCCCCGCTCCTGCCCAGCTCTGCCTGCAGTGCCCGCGGGCAGGGGGCTCCGGGGGGACCTGATCCCTCCGAGGGAAACACGGGAGTGAGGGTGCTCCCGGGAGCAGGGAGGGCAGGGATGATGTAGCCGAGCTACACCTTCACCTTGCACCCTGCCTGCACCCTGTCCACGCCCTGTCTGTACCCCTCCTACACCTCCCCACGCCCTGCCCGCACCCTGCCCGCACCTTTTCCACACCCTTCCTCCACCCTGCCCACCCCTTCTCCGCACCCTGCCCGCAGCAGGGGGAGCCCTCGCCCTGTCCCTGCCCTGGTGCCACTGCTCGGGGGTCCCTGCTCGGGGTCCCTGCTCGGGGGCGGGCAGTGCCACAGCCGCGGTGCTCCGTCCCGCCGCAGGGCTGTGCCCGGTGACCCGCCGCGCCATCGGGTACCTGCTGTCCCAGAAGGGCACCGGCAACGCCGTGGCCATCGTCATCGGCGGCGCGGCCGAGTCGCTGTCCTGCCGGCCCGGCGTCACCACGCTCATCCTCAAGAACCGCAAAGGCTTCGTCCGCATGGCCCTGCAGCACGGGTGGGTCACGGGGGGACCGCCACCACCGCGGGCTCCGGGGGCCCCGGCACCCCGTCACTGCCCACCGTGTCCCCTCTGCAGGGCCTTCCTCGTGCCCTCCTTCTCCTTCGGGGAGAACGACCTCTTCCGCCAGGTGGTCTTTGAGGAGGGCAGCTGGATGAGGAGCATCCAGCGGCGCTTCCAGAAGATGATGGGCTTCGCTCCCTGCGTCTTCTACGGCCGCGGCCTCACCTCCGTGCGGTCCCGGGGCTTCCTGCCCTACGCCAGACCCATCACCACCGTGGGTGAGTGGCCGGGCTGGGGGTCCCCAGGAGTGGGGGGCAGAAGGGACACCTCTGGTGCTGGAAGGCAGTGCCCGTGTCGTGTCCCCCCCGGCCTGAGCCGTCCCCTCCGGCAGTGGGGGAGCCGGTGCCGGTGCCCAAGGTGGAGCACCCGAGCCGGGAGCTGGTGGATCGGTACCACGAGCTGTACGTGCGGGCCCTGCTCAAGCTCTTCGACGAGAACAAGACCAAGTACGGGCTGTCGGACACGGACGAGCTGCACATCCTCTGAGTGCCCCCAGCGCCGGCCCCGGCCTGGCCCACCAGGGCCACCGGCTCCTGCGGGGGGGATTTCAGCCAGCCCAGCATGGGGGACATGCAGGGGACAGTCCCCACTGTGGCCCTCTGCTCCTCTGACCTGAGCAGGAGGTGGGAGGAGAAGGGGAAGCGAGGGGGAGATTGGGAAAGCTCCCCCTTGGAAGGGGTTTGGAGGGGCTGTGGGTGACACAGCTGTCCCCCGGAAGGGGCTGGTGTGGGGCTGGGGGCACGGTCCCCCCGGAATAACCAGGTCACCACAAGCTGAGGGGGGGGTGTCATGGGAGGAGAGATCCAGATGGGGACTTTGGGATGGCAGGTGGGACCAGTTTTGGGGGACATCCCACCCTGGGGTGGAAAGGGGACACTCCTGAACGTTGGGGACCTGTGGAAGTGGCCTCAGCCAGGACCAGGTGGCCCCAGATGAGCCTTTCCCACCACCTCCGTACCCAATACAGGTTTCCAACCTCCCACACCCTGTCTGTGTGAATTCCAGGGATTGGGATTGGCAGCACTGTGGCCTTATCCCTTCACTCCTCATCCCCTGTCACCCACCGTGTCCCCTCCCCGGCAGTGCCATCTCCAGCTGGGATGGGACCACTCAGGTGCAACCGAGCAGCTCCTGGATGCACCTGGGCCGGGTTGGATATAATGGGAGGTGAGGGGCAGCAGCTGCTCTTACTGGTTTGACTGGGCTCAGGAAGGAGCCCTCCTGCTCTCCCTGCTCTGAGTGGTGAGTGAGGGGCTCTCTGGGCACCACTGCTGGTGGGACGGCGGCGTGGGGCTAGGATGTGCCATCCCTGGGGCCCTGTCCTTCCCCTGGGCAGCTCCTGGTGGGATGTGGCTGTGTGTGACCGGTGCCGTGGCTGGGGGGTGACACCCCAGTGGCGCTCTGGGTGTCCCTTCCTTCGGCGTGTGCTGGCAGCACTCACAGGGAGGACAATGGGGACGGCCCCTCCCGGGGCTCCCTGCACGGGGACAGCCCTGTCCCTGTCCCATTTCTGCCAGGCTGGCGTGGGAGAGTCAACAGCGCTGATGCCGATCGGGGAGCCTGCTCTGCGCAGGCACTCGGTCAAACAACAGGGCTGGGTAAACATTAGAGGAGCAAACACCCATAAAGGGAAATTCCCAGGAACCTTTCCCGTCACCGCGGGAGCTCCGGCTCATCGCTCCGGACCTGCCCCAGTGGAATTTCTCTGGGCTGGGGGTGTCTTGTCCCTCTTCAGGGAGAAACAGGCCTGAGTGTAGAGAGGGGAAGGGGCTTTATTGGGGGTGATGGACAGCAAGGGCCCCAAGCTGTGTCCCTCCCCCTCTGCCTGGGCCAGTGGTGTGACAGGGACATCTCTGTGAACCAGACACATGGGGAGTCCAGTGCGGGCTCTGTCCCCACGTTCAGTCCGGTCCCTGTCACCACTGAGTCACCCGGAAGGGCTGTGCCTGCCCAGGGAGGCACCGGTGTCCCTTCTCTTTAGTGACCTGTCAGTCCCAAGGTGTCCCCAGAGCACCCAGGGCTGGGACACCATCCTGCTTCCCCAAAACAGCCTCCTCGGCGTCCTTCCCATTCCCACGGGTGCCTGGTTGTTCTCCTGTCCTGACCAGCGCCCTCCTCCCACAGCATCCCAGCGCAGGGCTGGGACCAGCCCGCGGCCTCCGGCCCTCAGCCCTGCGGGGCTGGGCAGTGGCAGCTCAGGTGTGGGGACCCGGGAGTGCCCACAGGGAGCCCCGAGGGGCTGCAGCTCCTGGGGGTCACAGACCCCCTCAGCAGCCACCTCCGCTCCACGCAGGCCCGGCCCCGCGGGTGACGGTGGCGGCGTGGCCGCCGTCTGTGACGTTGTCTGTGAAGGGCGACACCAGGGCCAGGTCCAGGGTGGGCACGGGCCGGAGGCGCTGGGCAGCCCCCCGCCGCAGCCGCCCCCGGTACTTGTCCCCGGCCATGAAGTACAGGATGGGGTCCAGGCAGCTGTTGATGCTGGCCAGGGGCCGCGTGATCTTGTAGGTGAAGTTGATGATGTTGAGGGTCCGGCAGCCGGCCTGGAAGTAGCGGGAGGTGTAGTAGAGGGTGCGGGTGATGTGGAAGGGCACGAAGCAGACGGCGAACACGGCGAGCACCACGATGATCATCCTGACGGAGCGCTTCTTGTAGGAGGGCACGCGGAGGCCGGGGCTGGACAGGCTGGACTTGCAGAGCCGCTTGGCCATCAGGCAGTAGCACAGGACGATGACCAGGAAGGGCAGCCCGAAGAGCAGCGCCATGACGGAGGAGCTGTAGTGCACGTAGTGGTCGAACTCCTCGGGCTTGGTGGTGTCGTGGCACAGGGTGGTGTTGCCCTTGGAGCTGGTGGTGACGAAGATGAGGTTGGGGATGAGGCAGATGGTGACGACGAGCCAGGCGGCCACGCAGATGATGCGGGCGTGCTTGGTCTTCACCCACTTGAGGGAGCGGATGGGGTGGCAGATGCCCATGTAGCGGTGCACGCTGATGCAGGTGAGGAAGAGGATGCTGCTGTAGAGGTTGGCGTAGAAGAGGAACCTGACGATCTTGCAGAGCCACTTCCCGAAGGGCCAGTTGTTGCGGTCGGCGTAATAATAGACCAGGGTGGGCAGGGACAGGACGTAGAGCGTGTCAGACAGAGCCAGGTTGACCATGTAGGTGGTGGTGGCATTCCAGGGCCTCATCCTGGAGATGAACATCCACAGGGCCCAGGAGTTGAGGGGCAGCCCCAGCACGAAGACGATGCTGTAGGACACGGGCAGCAGGATGAACTTGAACTCCTCGTTGAAGACACACTTCGGCTCGGGCACTGCCGTGATGTTCCCTCCCGGCCAGGGGGCCGGCGTTGGGGTCACCAGGGCAACTGGGAACGTCCTCTCTGAAGTGGCCATGTTGTCTGAGCCAGACCTAGGGAGCAGTGTGTAAAAGCACATTAGTGGCTGATCCCGACCATTGTCAGGCACAAAGCGTGGAAAGGAGCCAAAGCTGCCAGATTTTCCCCCCCTCCAGGAGCTCTGGCCACTTTGATGGTTCTCTGGTTTTTCTCAGCTCGTGGGTTCGGGCCTCGCTGGGAGCCGGGGGAGCTCGGCAAAGCCTCCCCCCCACAGTCCCTGCACTGACACCCATTAATCACCCATTAATCACCTATCAATCACTCCTTTGAGCCGGCGCAGGGACGGCAACGCTGAGCGGAGCTGGGAGCGCGCCGAGGACAGAGCCCCGTGCCGGGGACAGAGCATCGGGCCGGGGACAGAGCATCGTGCCGGGGACAGAGCACCGGGCCGGGGACAGAGCCCCGCGCCGGGGACAGNCGCCGGGGACAGAGCATCGGGCCGGGGACAGAGCATCGGGCCGGGGACAGAGCCCCGTGCCGGGGACAGAGCCCCGCGCCGGCCCCGCCGGGCACAGCCCCACGGCCGCCGAACAATGAGACCGCGATGAGCAACAGCAGCCCCCGGCCGGGGCCAGCGCAGCCTCTTGGAAGCTGCCTCAGCCTAATTGGCACCATCCTGACAATGCCGCTGCTCCCAGAGGGCTCCTTGCGAGAAGAAAGGCGGGAGGAGAAGAAAGGCTTGTCCGGGGGAATGTTGTGGCCCAGAGAAATCCTCGGCGGGGCTGTTAAAGGCGCCTTCGGGAGAGAGTGTCCCTGCACAGCGAGGAGCCGCCGGCTGCAGGGTGTTCTCCGTAGGGGAGGGATGAGCTGAGCCCTGCGGGAGGAGCTGTGCCGGAGCCGAGTGCCAGCTCAAGCTGACAAGGCAGGCAGGACGTTCCCTCCTGCCCTGCATTAGGATCAAAGGCTGGGATCTGCATCCTCCTGGGAAATGGGCACGAGGACAAGCTGTCAAAGGGTCACCTCTCAGATGTCTGAAGTTCAGGACTCTCTTACCCAGAGGGAACAGGGAGCTTCTGCCAGCACCGTGGTGTCCAGCAAAGGACTGGTGAAGGCTGCCCACACCTTGACCACTCCACGCCCACCACCAGCCCTGGCGAAACGATTCCCCCAGCGGAGGAGGATGCTTGGATGAGTAACCTGGGAGCAGGAGCACTGTGGTGCTGCTGGTGGAGATGAGGGTGTAGCCGAACTGCATCTGATGCAGGGAATGCTGGAGCATCTCCACATTCTGTTGTCCAGAGCTCACCCAGGAGGTGACAGGCGCCAGGAGAGAGGAGGACTCGGGGCTCAGGGACACAATGTGCCTTAGCTGGTGCTGGTGGAAGGACACATCCTCTCATCCCTTGGCTCCTTCATCATCTCCCTCCTGTTTCCCTTCACCGTGAGGATGTGCAGGCTTCTCCGGGCAGCAGTATCCCATAGGGCGTATCCATGGGATCATCCCTGCCACGCCTGGCTGGAGAGACAGCCGGGGATTGCAGAGATGCTCATAAATGACTCAGCAGGCAGATGGGGCAGCGGGGCCGGGCCCCTCGGGCCGTGCCCCCGGGGCTCTGTTTGAGTTGCAGGCTGAGCTCCGGGCCGGCATCCAACACCCTGCAGCTCCCGGCCCGCCGCAGCTCCGGCCTTTATTGCAGGGATGAGTTCAGAGAGCAACAGGCAGGTCCTGATCAAACATTAACAGTCAGGAGAACTTGCTTTGTGTTCCCAGAACCAGGAGGGAAAGCCGGCAGTAGGAATTCCTGAGCCTCCGAGCGAAAGGCTGGTGGTGGTCCCACGGGGGGCTGTGCTGGTCCCGGCCCCATGGCTGCGTGTCCCCAGGCCGTGACACTGCTGAGGACATGAGGGACCAGGAGATTTGGTTTCCTTTTCCAAACTCTGAGCGGCAGTGAGCACAAAGCTTTGAGCCCCAGCAGAGGAGCTGCAGGTTCAGTGTCCAAAGTCAGCATTCCTGACACAGGTCACCAAACAATTAAGATACGAAGAAGACAGTAAATAAAACTAATAATTTAGTGTGAGGAATGCATAAGGAGAAGTCATGAGCAGCTCTGGAGTGCTGGACTTCTTGGAGGAGAGCAGAGGGACCTGGCTTCAGGCAGCTGATACAGCCCGAGCACGGTCAGCAGCGAGATTTAACCATTCCCAAGCACATTCCTTTGAGGATAAACACCGAAAAACAGAAACGCAGAAGAAGATGACATCTGGCAAGTTGCATCTCAACAGGTTTCCTGTTTCCACAACCAAAACCAGTGGCTGAAATTACTGATTCCCAGCAGTCCAGCTCAAGGACGTCACCACCAGCCCCGTTCCTACTCCTTGCTGACATTCCCAGCAAAACTATCCTTGGCCGTGGGCTTCTGAGGAGGGATTGAGGTGTGAGCCAAGAGTTGGGGCTGACTGTTGGAGCAGGAGATGGAAAGCACTGCAGGGGAAGAACACGGAGCAGGGAGATGGAAGGAGCAGGAAGAGGACTTGGAGCAGGGGAGATGGAAGGTGCTGCAGGAGGAGGACCCGGAGCAGGGGAGGTGATGCCCCCTCCTGCTCTGCCCATTTTGTGGATGCACAAGGGATGCTGAGGAACCCCTTGCCCACCAGGGATGGTGCCTATCGACTGGCTGTACCCTGGGAAGCAGCAGCAGGTCCTGGAAAACACAGCGATGGCCACGGGCCAGCGGGAAGGGGCCGGGGCTGGCCATGGGGTCACATGTTGGGGTCACATGATGCCCTTGGCCACAGGAATGGCAGCTCTTCCCTGGCTCCTGGATCTGCAGCCGTGCCCCAGCAGCTGGCAGAGGCTTCCAGCCGTCGGAATTCATGGAGGCTTTGGAAAGGCACCAATGAAATGAATGAGCAGGACAGCACCGGAGCAGACTCTGCGCTGGAGCCAAAGTCCTGCCCGTGGGACAGGATGGGAATCGTGGTGTTGGTAGCAGCAGGAGCTCAGAGAGAGGAGGTGAGAGTGAGTTTTGGAGCAGCCACCAAGGGATGGGTGAGCCTGGGACCAGCTGCCTCTGGAGCAGGGGAAAAACAGGGCTTTTCTTCTGGCCTAAGCCCTTGGCAATTGCAAACAAGGGGAAATTATGCAAAACATCCTGTAGAAGGACCCTTGTCCCTAATCCCCACGTGGTTGGTGCAGCCAAAGCCCCGGCACAAGGGGACGTGACCTAATTCCAATCCTTCCCTTCTCCTGGAAGAGCAGCCAAAGCACAATCCGTGGGGACACCTCCCCCGGGACACCAGCGAGGTCGGGCATTTCCCTCGCTGTCCACCACGTCCCCTGCCCCGAGGTGACCCCTCAGAGGGGATGAGGGTTCCCTGCCACCCTTGGCTGGGCTGTCCCTGTCCCCCACCTCCCTGGGATCGGGTAGGAGCCCACGGTGTCGGGCCATGACAGCCCCAAGGGACAGAGATCTGGGGGATGGAGGATGAAGGAGAGGAGACGGCCAGGCTGGGAAGGATGGAGGTGATTGGTGACAGAGGAAGGAGGTGGCCCATCAGGGAGGAGGATGTACGAGGGATTGGGGATGGTGGAGGGATGGTGAGGACTGGTTGACCCCCACCCCGCACCCACCCAGCCCTGCCGGTCCCACCTCTGTCCCCGGCCCCTGAGCCTGGCTGGGACTGGGTGACCGTGGCAGGGCTGTCCCGGCTGCTGCTGTCCCCAGACAGGAGCTGTCCCGGCTCACCTGCAGACCTGGGCGGCTCTCAGGAGTGGGGCCCCCGCGGGCAGCGCCTGTTCCCCACGCGGGACGGGGCCATGCCGGGGGCTGCGGGCGGCCCTGGCCGTGCCCTGCCGTGCCGAGAGTGCCCGCTCCCGCTTCCCGCGGCCGGGAGCAAAGTGCCCAGGAAAGGCAGGGCTGGAGGCGGGCGGAGGCGGAGGCAGGAGCTGCCCCAGGGCTCTGCCCCACTGCGCTCCCATCCCTTCATTGTCCCCACAGGCTTTGGCCACCTGCAGTCCCCGGACATGGGACAGGGTGGTCTCTCCCATGGGGTCACAGCCCTTGCCCCAGGAGGAGCATGGCCCCTCAACCATGAGGGCACAGCCCTTCATCCCCGGGCACCGTGTCCTGTCCGTGGGGATCGCACCCCTCCATCCACAGGAACCACGGTCACTCAGCCACGAGGGCCGCAGTCCCTCATCCATGGCTTGTGTCCCTCTGCCCATGGGGACCACGGCCCCTCACTCATGGGGACCGCGGTCCCTCAACCACGAGGGTCACAGCGCCCCATCCCTGGGGGCCGCGGCCCCTCGCCCGCCCGAGGGCAGCCCCCTTGCCCCGCTGGGTCCCGGGGCCCCGCAGTGCCCGCAGCCCGCGGCGCTGCCCCGCTGGCCCCCAGCCCTGCGGGGCAATCCTGGCGACAAAGGTGGCCACTGCCACCTTGAGGCCAGTCCGGGCATCGTGTCCCCAAACCCGGGGCCACCTCGGGTGTCGCGCAGCCGGGACTCGGCGGGGTCGGGGTGTCCCTGTGTTTTGAGGGGGGTGCCCCCGCTCCCTGAGCCGGGCGGAGCAGCGCGGGGGGCGAAGGGCTGTGATACCCTCAGCTTTGCAATGGGCAAGGGCAGCCAAGGTTGGGATGCGCAGGGTCCCCTCTGGAACAGTGGGAAGCGGGGGGCAGTGCCCTGGGGCAGCCAGGACACCGGGAGCCGGTGCTCTTCCTCCCTGGCTCGGCATGTTCCCTCCTTGCCCTGCTCAGAACCAGAGGTGCAAACACGCACCCCGTCCCTGAGACTTTATTCTGGATAGGGACAGCAAAGGGAATCCTGTCAGGAGCCAGCACAGCAGTCTCAGGAGCAGATGCTGAAGGGAAGATCCTCTGGGAACACCGTCTGAGCAGAACTGAGCAGGAGGGAGCAGCTGCTGAAGCCTCGACGGTGAGCAGGGCTGGCCACAGGCGCCCCTACATCCTGGCAGGCTGCAGGCCGGCTGCCGGAGGAGGCTGAGCCTCCAGGTCCAAAGCACCCAGCGCTCCCCACTTCCCAAGTGGCCTGGGCACCTCCCGGCAGGGCCGTGGGGGCGGCTCCAGGACGTGCTGGCTCTGGCGCAGTGGGATGTCCTGTCTGTCCCCTCTGCACTGGGGTGACACCTGGTCCCGCTGCCTCAGGTAGGTGGCCACGTGCAGCGAGCAGTCGCCCAGCTCCGCCGTGTCCCTCGGCAGAACGGCCGATTTGGGTCTCTTCTGGTGGCCCACTCTGGGAGGACTGAGTGGGGGCCCACGGGACGGGCTCGGTGGCCCACAGCGGGGCCAGCCACCCCACGGCTCCTCCTCTGAGGGCAAAGGGACCCGCAGCCCAGGGGGGCTCTGGCGCCACTGGCCCCCGGCCGGGCTCTCTGCCTGCCTGTTGGGGGCTTCTCCAGGGGCCGGCAGCCAAGCGTTAGGGACCCCCTCGAAGATGAAGTAGGCCGGGTTGGTGTAGCCAGTGGCCGGCTCCGGGAGGCTGCGGGGGCGGCTCCTGCGGAGCACAGGGTGGGAAAGGGCTCAGCATCCCCCCCGGCCGGGGCTCGGGCAGGGCTGAGCCCACCCGGGGTACCTGAGGGGCTGCGGGGGTGGCTTAGGGCACATCGGGGCGTCTGCCGCGGGCTCAGCATCCTCCTCCTCAAAGCTGATCCACTCTGCAAAGGCACCGAGGTCTGGCCTCAGCCCACGGCCGGGGTCCGGGAGGGCAGGGTGGGCACGGGCAGCTCCGCGCCGCGTCCCAGGGTGTCCCCGGGGCACCGGGAGGGGCTGCGTGCGGCCGCCGTTACCGTAGAGCCTCTCGCGGGTGCCGCACCGGTCCTGCGGGACCCGGACCCGCATGCGGCCGCGCACGGAGCCCGTCTCCTCGCCGCGGTGGAACAGGAAGGTCTCGAACTGCTGGGCCGCGGTGCCGATCGCCGGCCTCATGGCGAGGCAGCACTCGCCTGCGGGCACAGCGTCAGCGCCGGGGCAGGGCCGGTGCCACGGTCCCTCCTGCCAAGCTCCAGCTGCCAAACCTTGCAGCCAGCAGGCTGCAGGCTGTGGGGCCGTGCCTGGCACCCCCGTGCCACCCTGGTGGCCCCCGTGTCACCATCCTCACCGTCCCCTCGTACCGTAGGACTCGCAGCTCTCCACGCCCTTGATGCTGAGGAGCAGGTGCTGGTCCCCCAGGTACTCCAGGTCGGGCAGGATGGGGTTCAGCTGTGCACAGGGAGGGGGTGCTCGGGGGGGCTGCCGCAGGGTAGGGCACACAGGGTGGCTCTGCCCTGGGGGGTGGTGACAGCCCCCAGCCCCCCTCGGGGCTCAGGGTACGGAGCCAGCCAGAGGGATGGGGAAGAGGAGGGATGAGGATGCTCCAGGCCTGCTCACCACAGGCAGATGCTTTGAGGACCAGCCCAGCTTGAGGAATCCAGGGATGTCGCAGTTCTGGAAGGTGTTCTCCCCACTTCGCTGCATCTCTGTGAGGGACAGTGGGGGGCACAGCTCCAGCCAGACCCGCTCGCCCCCACAGCCACCCCCAGCACCCTGGGAAGCCCCTCACCCTCCAGGCAGTAGGAGTGGAACTCGATGTAGCACTTGCTGCGGCTGGTGGTCTTCAGGATCACCTCGATGCTCTCCCACTCGATGCAGGCCAGCGCCTCGGGGCCGGAGCCAGGAGCTGCAGGCAGGTCCTGGCAGGTCAGAGCGTGCCAGGGCTCACCCCAAACTGGGCACAGGGGGGACAGACCCCAGCCCCTTACCCTCCTTGGGCACAAACTGCGACGTCACTCCCACCTCGAAGGTGGCGAAGACGGGCGAGTGGTCGCTGGTCACGATGTCATCAGTGCAGCCTGGATGGCGGGAGGGGCAGCTGGGGGACAGTCCCCAAGGCCCGGGGGCCTGGGCAGCACCGGCCACCCTGGGCTCCTCTGTCCCCGGGGTCTCACTCACCGTAGGAGTTACAGACCATGTGGGTCTCCGGGTGTGACTTCCACAGGATGCGGTCACACCACGAGGGGACGTTGATCCTCATCTAGAAATGGGCAAAGCAGCCGGTTCAGCGGCCTCCCAGCTCCGCAGAACATCCCAGCACCCCGAAAAGTGAGTTCCCTCCTGCCCAGGCCCCCTTTGGCGAGGGAACAGGTTGATGGAGCTGTGAGGAGCCGCCTCGGCCCCCTGCTGTCCCTGTCCCCAGCACTGTCCTGCTTGGAGGGAGGCTCCTGGAACTCACCCCCGTGGGCTTGGACTTCTGCCACACGTAGGTGTCCCGGGTGCCGCGCTCGTACCGGTACGTGGGCGGGAAGGAGATGTCACCCTCACCTGGGAATCGAGACACAGGGGGGCCACGGTCCCTGGCTGTCCCCTGGGGTGTCACGGGCCCCACGTGAGGCTCACGCCAACAGCTGCCACCCCTGGCACGATGCACGCCAAGGTCCCCCAGGCGCTGGGCACCTCGTGCAGGGCTGTGCCAGGACAGGGGACCCCGGAGAGCTGGAGGTGACACAGGGCAGGGCTGTGGGGACCCTGGTGCCACTGTCTCAGCGGGGGGAGCAGCGCCCTTGTCCCCGCACTCACTGAACCGCAGGAACACCTTGTTCTTCTCCCGCTCCAGGTTGAGCTGGTCGACAGCCAGGAGGGCTTGAAATTCCTTCTTGACTACGTGGGCGAGGATGTCCTGTGCCAGAGGAAGGGACGGTGACCCCCGGGACCCCTCTCCCCCCGCTGTCCCCAGCGTGGCACCTGCAGGGTCCCACCTGCACGTCCATGTCCAGGCGGTAGTTGAGGTCCCCGAACCAGAAGAGGTGGGTGAAGCGCAGGGTGAGGTCGAAGCCCCCCAGACGTTTGTCCCCCAGGGCCAGGGAGTGCAGGATGTCACTGTAGTTCTGGTTCCGCCTGCAGCAGGGGCGGCAGCACCATGTGAGCCACCCCGGGGACACACCTCACCCTCATCCTGCCCCAGCCAGCTGGGCACAGGGACAGCCCCCCAGCCCCCCAGGGCTCCTCCAGCCCCCTGAGACACCCACCTGCCCCGGGGCAGCCCCATCCTCCCGCCCCCCCATCACCTGTGGGTCTTCTCGCTGCCGGAGGCCAGGTGACAATTGACGAAGCCGAAGGAGGTCCCGTTGAAAAGGAAGGAGACGCCCACAGCTCCTTTGTTCCCTGCAGGGATGTGCCACCACTGAGCTCTGGGGGAGCCTCTGGGGGAGCTCAGAGGCCCTGGCCTGGCCCCCTCCCTCGGGGGCACCTATCCCAGCCCATCCCTTCCCTACCCAGCGTGTTGGCGATCCCGGTTTTCACGCTGGAGGTGTGGACGTGGCTGATGCGCCGCTGGTGCTCCGGCTTCACCAGCACCACGATCTTGATGCTCCACAGGCACTGCAGGGCCACCTGTGGCGGGGCAGGGGGTCAGCCTGCCTGCCCCCACCGCCCCGTGGCCGCGTGGGATGGGGCTGGAGGTGCAGGTAGGTCAGCCACCCATCCCTGCCTCCTGGGGCCGGCACTCATGGGGCACAGGGGGCTCCCTGGGCTGATTTGGGGTGGGGGAGGACCCCGGGGCTGGGGGCGATGGCTGCTGGTGCCCAGCCCCCCAGGCCTGCCGGGGAACCCCCGTTACCACTCGGTAGTCGATGGCCATCAGGGTCTTGAGGGAGGCGCGGAGGAACTCGACCCACTCGCGGTCGCCCAGGGAGTTCTCCTGGGTGCCGATGACGTAGATGTCGTGGGGGATGCAGGCCGTGGTCTCGTCCTGCGTGCGCCCCAAGCCCCTCGAGGTCAGCCAGGAGGCCAGGGAGCGGGGCGGGGGCGTGCTGCCTGCGGGCAGGGACACGGGTGACGTGGAGGGGACGTGCCAGCCTCCCGAGCTCCCCTCCAGCCCAGGCCCTGCCCATCTCCGGGAGCTGCCAGGGGTGGGAAGCACCAAGCCAGCTCCATGGATCACCCGTGTGCATCCCAGATTTACAGCCCTGAACCTCGCAGTATCCCAGCTCCTCTGTTTCCCCAACACCCACCAAGTGAGTGGATCACAAACCCAGAAGCAGCCAGGTTGGTTTTGGATTTGTGATCCACGCACTTGGTTGGGGCTGGTTCTCCAGCCTCCTCCTCCCTCTGACAAGCAGCTCAGACCTGAGGTCTGCTGGGACACCTCCCAAAACCCACCCAGGCTCACGACGAGCCACAACGACCTCCCAGGACAACGTGACCTTCTCCTGGCCCTTACCCATGTTCCACGTCCCGACGTACACCGAGATGAGCTCAGGCTCGTCCAGGTTGGAGTGCTGGATCTTCATCAGCTGCAGCAGCTGGCAAAAGGCCTCTCGCTTCTGTGGGGCAATGAGGGCGTCTTAGGGTCCCAAAGGGGAGACGGGAGCCACAGCGTCTCGGGATCAGGTGTAGCAGCCACCACCTGAGACCACTGATTCGCTGCTTCCCATATTCCCCCAGGACACGCCGCGGGCACGGCCGGCGCTGCTCACCCGCGCGCTGGGGAAGACGAAGTCCCTGCTCAGGCTCTTCTGGTTCTCCCGGGCACACACCAGCCTCACCTTGCTCTGCACGCTCTGGTATTTGATCAGCTGCAGGACTGAAGGGTGTCAGGGTGTCAGGAGGACCGTGGTGGCCCCCACCTCCCACCGTGGGGCCAGCAGGGATGGGGACTTGGGGTGTGACAGCGTGCGTGGCCCATGCCCACAGCATCAGGCCTGTGCCAGGGAATCCTACAGCCCCAAAGGATCCCACTGGCAGCATGAGGGGTCAGCAGCCCCTTACTTTTATCCTGTGGGATCAGCTCCTCCGGGGAGCCGCCGCCCCTCTTGGTGACGGTCACTGTCCCCGAGTCCACGTCCACCGTCAGGGCCGCGCGCTGCGACTTCCCCACCTTCACCTGCACACAGGGCCGGGGCTCGGGGCTGTCCCCACGCCTGCCCCGCCCAGCAGCGACACCGGGGCCCCGCCGTGTCCCCACCCTCACCTCGAAGCTCTGCACGGCCAGGGGCCTGGCGGCGGGCGGGGGGGCCACGGCCACGCCGGGCAGCGCCAGGTTGTGCCTCGTCACCGTGTCCTGCAGCGACTTCAGCACCTGCCAGGGACAGGGGCACTGGGCTGGGGCACTGGGCTGACTGGGAGCACCCTGCCCCGGTGACACCCCCGGTCTGTGCGGCCACCAGAGCTTTGTCTGAGAGGGTTCAGTTTAGGTGAGGGGCAGCTGTGCCGCCCCCTGCACCACGGCGTGGGGTCAGGCACCTTCTTCTCCAGAGAAGACAGGAGGTGGTTGACGGTGGAGATCTTGCTGAGGAGCAGCTCCAGGTCGGGATCGCTGCTCAGGAGAGCCTGAGGCGGAGGATGGATGTTTTTGGAGCAGAGGCACTGCACCGGTGGGTTCTGCGCTGCGGGTCTGGGCTGCACCACAAGGTGTGGGGGTCCCTGGGGGCTGTGGGGGGACTCACCTGCTCCCTGGCCGGGCTGCGAGGGGACGCGGGGGGGTCGAACACCCTGGCCAGGGTCTCCAGCCCCGCCAGCGTGAAGTCGATCTCACTGCAGGGGAGGAGAGGAGCGGGCGGGAGGTGGTGGGGGCGTTTCCCGTGCCTTGATGGCGACACTCAGCCACCGAAACCGGACGGGGACAAGGTGGGTGGGCTCGGGGGTGTCCCCAGCCCCGCCTCTCCCAGGCCGCTGACCTGTGCAGAGCCCGGCAGGCAGTGGCGAGGGCGGTGCTGAGGTGCCGCAGCTGCGGGTGCCCGTGGCACAGAGCCTCCAGGTCCAGCTGCACGTGGTGGGTCAGGTACTCGGCCATGAAGCCCATGAAGTCACTGGCCGGGCTGTGAGGGGGGGTTTGGGCATAAAGATCCCCCTGGGCATGCCCGTCCCATCACCCGGGGTGGACAGCAGTGGGCAGGGGTGCGTTACCTGCTGTGGACCTGCTCCTGCAGCCTCTGGTGCAGCTGCTGCGGGATGTGGGTCCTGCTGGAGATGGGAGCGCTGGGACACGTCCCCACCGAGTGCCCCCCGCCTCGGGCATCCTCCCCGTCTGCGGGCAGAGGTCACCAGCTCAGCCGGACCCTCCCCGCCCACTGCCCAGCGCAGCCCCCGGCCCCTCCCCGGCTCACCCGAGTCCTCGTCCGGCCTCGCCCGGTGCACGGGGTGCAGCAGGGGGGTCACCAGCCCGTTGTGGGGGTGCTGGTAGGCAACGATCAGCTCGGGGAGGGTGCGGAAACACTTGGCTTGGATGCCCTGGATGGTCTGGGGAGGCAGAGCAGGGGAAGCACCATCACATCCCCTCCCCTGCCAGGGCAGCCCCAGCCTGCCATGTCCAGTGGGTCTGTCCCCCAAATTGTGCCCGTGGTCAGCTGGAAGTGCCAGTTGGACACTGGAGCCATGAGGTGAGGACTCGTGAGGAGCATGGAGACATCTGCCTCCTTCAGCAGACGGGGATTCTCTCTGGGGACACCCAGGATGCTCTTTTTAGGGGGCAGAAAGGGTGGCTGCAGAGGGCTGGGTACCAGGAGAAACCCTGAAGGGACATTGAAGAGGGGAAGCGAGGCCAGGACAGACCCCGTGGGGATGGCTCTGTGTGGCCAGGCTGGGCCAGGGTCAGTGGCAGGAAGGGTCAGTGGCAGGAAGGGTCAGTGGCAGGAAAGGACAGTGGCAGGAGGTGTTGTGCTGTGTGCAGCAGCCTCTGACAGCCCCGAGCCGAGGGAGTGGCTGCAAAGCAGCCGCATCCTGCAGCCCGAGCAGAAAACAAACCACAGGCTGATGCCACCACACCGGGGCTGGGGACGAGCACCCCGGGCCCCCCACACCTGCATCCTGCCCACGCCCAGCTCCGTGGCACCGGCCAGGGCAGGAGGTGCCCCCCTGCACCCACCTGCACGGAGAGCAGCCCCTCGTCATCGGGGAGGATGCGGTAGGTGTAGACGTGCCTCTGGAACCTGGGGGAGACCAGTGAGGGGCCCCATCCCACTGCCCACGGCACTGTGGGCACGTGGCAGCGCTGGGGGCCCAGCCCTGAGGCAAACACCCCGTCCCCTCTGCAGAGAGAGGAACTGAGCGAGCGTTTCTGGAACTAAACCATCACCCTCAGCTCAGGTCTGTGGGAGGCTGTGCAGCTCCCTCTGTTCCAAACAGCGTGGATGTGGCACGGCCATGACTCCACCAGCATTCCCGGGGGTACCCACAGCATTCCCTGGGGTACCCACAGCATTTCCTGGGGTACTCACGGCCCTGTGGCTCCATGTGGCCCTGAGGGCTTTTGGCCAGACAGAGCCCTCGCCGTGCTGCCTGTGGGGCCACTGCACATCCCTGCCCGTGCCACCACCCTGTGCCATCCACCTGCACTCTGGCTCGGGCCCCCTGGCACCACGTGTGTGCAGTTTGTCCCACACACGGGGCCAGGCCAGTGGAGGAAAGGGGGGGCACCCTGCCAAACCCACAGACGCAGACATGTCGCACGCAGGCAGGAAGGGTGCAGAGCAGGGAGGGTGAAGAGCAGGAAGGGTGCAGAGCAGGGAGGGTGAAGAGCAGGAAGGGTGCAGAGCAGGAAGAGTGCAGGCAGGAGCGTGCAGGCAGCAGGAAGGGTGCAGAGCAGGAAGGGTGCAGGCAGCAGAGCTTTCAGGGGCTGCACACCTGGCTCCAGGTGTGGGAATGGCGAGAGGAGGCCCCATGTTGGGGGTTGCAACCCCAAAGTCCCAGCATGGGAGATGCTCACAGGCCAGCGGGCTCAGTGTGCCCTGGATTTGGGGTTATCCCTTCAGCAGCCACGGTGCTGGGCAGGGCTGCTGGCCCAGCCTTCGTCCTGCTCCCAAGGTCACGAGGTTCTCCCTTGGTCTGACCCAGGGGTCACTCAAAAACCCCAGTGCCAGGGAACTGCCACCCAGCTGACCCCCCCAGCATCCCTGTGGAACGCTCTTCCAGAGGTTTTGGCAGTGCCTGGGGCAGGGGCAGGGACAGAAGGAGGCTGCCGAGGGACAAGAGACAGAAGCCACGGGCAGAGGCAGGGCAGGGACTCACAGGAGGCACAGGGCATATGCCCCTGACACCGACTCGCTGTCCCGCACCAGGAAGGAGCCGTCCCGGCTGGCCGTGGCCAGCAGCTGCTCGGCCACCACCTGGCTGATGTCCCGGTGGTACCACCCTGCCGCCGCCATCCTGCCGTGTCCCTGTCCCAGCTCCACATCCAGCTCAGCAGGGGCTGCTGGCCGTCACGGGGGCTGCTGGGCCGGGTGAAGGAGGGGGTGGCGTGGGGGCCCCGGGCCCGTGGTACCCAAGTGCGGTGCTGGCTGCAGGTCCTGGCAGGTGACACGGAGCCACCGAGGTGATGCTCATGGGGACAGGCTACCCTGTGGCCAGGCAGCGTGGCAGGAGCACCAGAGGGGCAGCTGGTGGAGGCTGGGGGTCTGGGTGATCCTCATCATGGAGGCTCCAGCCTGCAGGGAGCACGGGGGCAGATCTGTGAGCAGATCTTTTCGGGGCGGGGGAGTCACAAGAAAGGTGGCCCTGGGCCACCATCCTGCCGTGGTGCGCAGCGAGGACAGGCCACGCTGGCGGTACCCAGGGGTCCGACCTCACCCGACACACTCACCGTCCCTTGCAGGCGCCGTGTGGGGCTCCCGGGGCTCTTGCGGGGTGCTGGGGGCAGCGAGCTGAGCTTTTGGTGCTGCACCGGCCGCGCTGGCCTTCCCCCGGCGGGTCACACCAGCCCCCTGCCCTCCACGCTGACCATTGGGGCGGCAGCTCGGGGTCACGCAGTGCCCACCGCGATGCCCTCGGTGCCCGTCGCACGGGCCGGGCCCCCCCGCTCCGTGCTGCTCGCTCGGCACCGCGGCGGCCGCGCTCTTCCTCCTTCTGTGCGCGCCGCTCTCCGCAGCCCCGGGAGCGG
Source organism: Atrichornis clamosus (assembly GCA_013400975.1). Lineage (NCBI taxonomy): Eukaryota > Metazoa > Chordata > Aves > Passeriformes > Menuridae > Atrichornis > Atrichornis clamosus. The sequence continues at coordinate 32,581 of WBMZ01001149.1, forward strand.
CCTCCTCGCTCCTCCTCCCGCCCCGGCTACCGGGGGAAGGCAGCGGCCACGCCGGCTCGGCTCTGCGGGGACAGCGGGGACACTCCCGGAGCGGGCTCTGACTCCTCCTGCTCCCGCTGCTCTGCTTCCCGGGGGATGAGGGATGGGCAGAGCCCCGGGAGAAGGGGCGGCCAGCGGTGTAGGATGGCAGGAAGCTCCCGAAACGTGTTTGGGGCGGTGGGCAGGGGTTGAGCTGCTCGCTCCCGGGGACACGCTGCCCGCGTTGGGGCCGAGCCATGTGCCCTTGGCTGCCGGACAGACGGAGCTGCTGCGGGCACCGGGCACCCACGGTGGCACTCGTGTCACCCCCCCCGCCTGCAGGCAGAAGGGAACTGGGGTCCGGGGGCTCCCGGGAAGGGGTCGGGAAGGAGGGGTTCGGACAGCACCGCAGCTCCTGGGTGCGGCCCCAGAGGTTTTGCTCCTCGTGGCGGGGAGCGAGCGGGGCCACGCGCGTGCGGCGGCTCGGGCTGCCAGGGTGATTAGCACCAATTAATTACCGATGAGCAGCAGCCACCGTCTGCTCTCCGAGTGCCCGGCAGCACCAGGGCTGCGCGGGGGATAGATGGAGAAGGGGGTTCCTGCTGGAGGAGAATAAGGATGTGGAAGAGGGTGAGGATGTGGATGAGGATGAGGATGGAGCACCAAGCCACGCTCCTGGCTATCCACTGCCCTTGGCATCACTGCACATCCCTGCAGCCCTGAGCCAACGCAGAGGGACTGTCCCTCACCACCCAGTGCCCCAGCCCACTGGCACAGACGTGCCAAAAGCCCCTGTGAGTCTTCCTCCTGGGTTCCAAACCTTGAGAGGAACCTGTGGCTGGGCCAGTGAGAAGTTGGACCATCCAGTTGATTTTGGGCTGGTGGCTCTGGCCACAGGGCAGCGGTGCAACTCTGCCCAGCCCCTGCCGTGGGGACACACAGTGGTGATGGATTTGTGCAGGGATGGTTGCTGGAGACCCCCATCCTGCTGGAGACCCCCGGTCCCACCAGTGCTGCTCCCTCCCGTTACTTAACAGCGTGGCAATAATTCCTGGCAGCCGTGGAGGTGCCTGTCTCCTGATTAATGCCATCCACGCCGCTTAATCCGGATCAGGGGAGGAAGCCCTGGAGCTCTGAGGGGCTTTGGGAAATCGTGGTGCCTGCTGTGAGTGTTTATGTAAGGTGGCTGCGCTGTGCAGTGCCAGAGGCTGAGCTGGGACCGTGCCAGGGGCACCTGGGCACAGGTGTAGTTGGGAAGGCAATGGGGGTTCACTCGTGCCACATTCCTGGGAGGCTCCGGCTGCACCCAGGCTCCCTTCAGACCCTGTGGATGAGGGAAGCCCCACGGCCCTTCCCCGGGGAGGCAGGACACCCCAGGGCACTGTCCATCGGGAGACGGGGATGAAGCCAGGCCTCCCCACGGCACACATCCTCTGGTGTCCTGCCCCTCTGGAAGAGGCCGTTTGAGCCGTGCTCCACACAGCGTGTGGACCTGGTGGGATGGTGGGATGAGGCGGATGAGAGGAACCTATGGCCATTTATTACCCAGGAAAAAGGAAGAAGGCCTCTGTCCTTTCCCTGTTATTTTGAGCACTGCTTCCTTCCCCGGTGCTTGGTTCAGAGCACGGCACGAGCGTGGGAAGGGATGTGGTCTCTGTCCATCTCGCCACTGTTTTGGGGAGGGGAATCGTCTGCTCCCCAGTTTGGGCAAGGCTGAACCCTCCCAGCTGGGATCAGGCCAAGCTGAAGGTGCCCGTGGTGAGCCCTGCTCTCCATCCCCTCCCTTTGGCGCTGGCGAGTGGCCCCAGTCACAGGGCCCTCGTTAAAAGCATCACAAAGAGCCACAAACAAAGGCCAGGATTAGGTGCCCCAGGCATGGCACTGGATGCCCCGGCGGGGCAGAGGGTGTCCAGGTGGGGCTGCCTCCTTCTCCTCCTCCTCCTCCTCTTTGACCTGCCGGCGTGAAGGTCACGGTTCACGTGTCCCCCTGACTGTGGCAGAAATAGCACCCGTTAATCTGGGACCTAAGCAGCTCTCCTGTGTGCAGTTAAAGAGATCACAAGTCCCGGCCCCGGGGAACGTGTGCTGGCAGCTAAAGCCCTGGCAGTGGGGCTGGTGGGGCTGGTGTGCCATGCTGGCTCCCAGTGACCCAGGGGAACAGGTGAGCTGTGTTTGGGAGGAGCCGGCATCCAGGTGATAAAGGTTGTTGTGCCGATCCAGGGTCCTGGGAGGAGGCACAGCTCTGGGCAGGGATATCCTGATCCTGGTGTTCAGCTCTGGGGGCTGAGCCAGAACCAGGTGCAGCCCCAAAGGAAGAGTCTGAAGGATGGTGGAGGTGAGGAGGTTGAGTGGGGCCTTGCTGGAGCAGTTCGTAGCTGCCCTGGGCTGTCCTTGGGGTCTGTGCCCATCCCTACAACCATCCTGCAGCCATTCCCACGGGAAGGGGATCCCACATCCCAGCTGCAGACAAGGCAGGGTGGCAGTGGGAATGCTGCTCTCCCAGCAGCCGTAAGGAAGAGCCACTCCGGGCTTTCCACAGTCCTCTCTTTGCAGCAGCAAACGTGGAGTTAAGGATGTGCTAATCGGGTCAGGAGAGGCCAGCCTTGGTGTTATGAAATGAGGCAGGGCTGAGCAGGCCGTGCTGGGGACAGTGGCAGGTCTTGTCCCACCCCCCAGGGGTGGCTGGCCCTTCCCTCATGGTTCAGGGAGGGTGAACCCAGCCGTGGCCTTCACCCCATCATCTGCACGGCGCTGTCCTGTGTGCCCTGGCCACGGCAGGTCACCTCTAGGTCACTGCCCACATGGGCACATTGGCCTTGCGGGAAGCTGCCTGTGCCTCCGTCCGTCTGTCATCCAGCCGGGAAGGTGGTGAGGGAGGGGGAACACCAGGCAGGTCTCTCCTTCTCTGCCGTCTCCATCCGACCTCGTGCCCAGGCCTGGCCCAGCTCCACTCGCCACGGGAGCGGCCATAGAGAGCCCCTGTGGGAATCCACACCCCTTCCCACCGGGAGCAGAGCTTCCACCTCAATTACCATCACCTTGCTCCTAAGCCCTCTTTGCCAATCCCCCTAAGCTGCTTTCCCAGGGCTCCAGCAAGAGATGTATTTATAGCCCACTCTTACTCATGAAGCGTCTCCCCAATTAATCAACTAATAGGATTCCTGCCGAAAGCACCTCTGCCACGGAGCACTCACACACAGACACACACCCCCCGCACCCCCAGCCAAGGCTGAGTGGGCGAGATCAGATGCCAGGGGAGGGACAGCCGGGGGGATATAAGAAGCTGCAGGACTGGGAGCAGCCCGTAGTGACTGGGTGGCACTGGGACGTGCTGGGAGAGGAAGAGGAGAACGTCTGTCTGTCCATCCCTCCACCTGCCAGGTGAGTGCTGCCTGGGCCCTGCCACGGCTTCGGGGTTCTGTGGGTCTGGAAAACGCTCAGGGCAGGGATTGTGGCTGGGAGGAGGGCGGTTTGGGGCTGAAAGGGGGAAAAGGTGGACAAAGAGGATTCCGGGGTGGCCGAACCAAAGGACACGGAGGAGGGCCCGGGTGGTGGCACGGGACAGCTGAGCCAAGCCAGGAGGGGTCTGAGTCCCCTCTTTGGGGCTTGGGAGATGCAGAGGAGGAGTTCCACTCTCCTCCCCTTCACCTTTCATGGCCTCATCCCCAATTCTCGGGGTCTGCTCCCACTCCCTTCACCCCTGCTCTTGCTGCTGCCCAAGAACCCCTGCAGGAGGGGACTCCCAAACTTCACATCCTGCAGCACCCGAGGGCGTCAAAGATCCTGAGCTGGGGACTACTCCCTTGTCTTCCCATGGGGAAGAGGATCATCTCCTCACCCCCATGGCAATTTCTTCTCCCTCAGCAGCATCCTCGTGGCTGTGGCCAGAGGCACCTCTGTCCACGTGCCCCTGGGGCTTAAAACCCTGCCTGGGCTTAAGCTGTGCCCGTGTCAGAGCTGCCTGTCCCTAAGAGGCTGAGCTCATCCCATTTAATATCCCAGAGAATCAGCTGGTGATCAGTGTGATCTTTACTGGTTCCTTCTGGACACAGGCTGGAGCCAGCAGAGCCCAGGCAGCAGGGCTGGGCAGCCCCCGCTGCATTCCCAGCAAAAAGCGATGGGGATGGAGGGGCTGTGTGCCCCAAGACCCCTCTTTCCATGGGGCAGCTGACCTTCCCTGACCTTTCTCCCTGTGTTTTCCTTGCTTTCCTGTAAGTGACAGGACATAAGCAGCCCGTTCCTACCATGGAGCCATGACAGACGACTTCCTGCAGACAGGAAAAATTGTTAAAATTGAGATTTTGCAAGGCCTTTTGTTCATTTTCTTGCCTTGCCCAGTGTTGAACCTGCTCCATTGGGATTCACCCCTGTGCTTCCTATTTTCTGGGACATCACTCTCCCTTTTTTCTCTCCCACCTCCTCTTCCTCACCTCTTTGGCTGGGAAAAGAGGCTGGCTCAGCTCCCGTGTGCTGCCCCAAAGCCAAACCTGGAGGTCCTGAGTTCTGCAGAGGCGACAGGCCCAGCAGGGCCGTATCCTGAGGGCTCTGCAGTTTGTTGGGATGTGCAGGATGTCGGATGGGGGCCGATGCCAGGGCTGCCCCTTCCCCACCACCTCACCCAGCGCTTCCTTGGTCTCTCCCTGCAGATTCCCAGCTGCAGGCTCCTGCCACTGACTTAAAATGGCACATGGAACAAAGTAAGTATCTTTCTTTACTTATTCATTTATTTATTCGGAGTTGGGATGGAGCAGGGCAGGAGCGGAGGGAGAAAGCAAGACCCTGGCTCCCCCCACCCACTACTCCCAGGGGCTGGAATGTGAGCTCACATGGAGCCGTCATGGAGCCAACACAGTCCCTTCTCCTTCTTCTGCCTGTTGGCCCTTCTCACTTGCTCTTAAGACACAAAATCCACTCCTCCACGGACACCCTGAGCTCAGGAGCACATCCCAGGGCAGCCACGCAGGGTGGCTTTGGCCCTGAGTTTTCCATGAGGCCATGGAATTCCCCAAGGACAGGACATCCCCTGCAGGCTCTGGTGTAGCCCCTGGTGATGCACGCACCTGCAGGGCCGCCCGTGAGATCCCTGTGCCCCAGCCAGCCTTGTCCAAGGCATTCCCAAACATCTGTGTCCCTTTTCTCCTCAGGGTGTTCAAGAAGACCAGCCCCAACAGCCAGGTGAGTCCGTGTGCCCTGTCCCCTCCTGTGGCCTGTCCCCTCCTCTGCCCTGTCCCCTCCTGTGGCCAGCCCAAGGTCCAGGCTGTGCTGGGATTCCTCCAGGCTGGATCTGCCCCAGGCTGGGTCTGCCTTCCCTTGGAAATCTGATTGATTCCTAGAGCTGCCATGATGCCACTGCAGGACTGGCTTTGCAAAACAGGATTGAAAAAAATACCCTGCTATGACCCCCGAAATGTCACGTGACACAACTCAGGCCTTCAGAATTTGGGCCAATTCAATGGCAAACTTTAACCGGTTTCCTTCTTCCCTTTCACCACGTGCTGCCTCCAGCTTTCCATCTACCTGGGGAAGAGAGACTTTGTGGATCATGTGGAGTCAGTGGATGCTGTAGGTGAGTGGGGCCGCGCCCACCAGGGAGGGAGAGGCTGGACCAGTCCCGGTGTTGGTGGCTGCTGGTAGAGCAGGAGGAGCAGCTCTGGAGGACCAAATGTCACTTTGCTGCAAATATCCTTAAGAAAAATGGTGGGAAAAGGGACCAAGTCGTTTTGCAAAACAACCCAGCCACGCTGCTGGTGGAGATGCTGGAGGAGGCATCGCCACCCCCCTGACTGGCAGCTCCTCAGTCACCTTCCAGCTGAAAAGTGATTTTTTTGAGTTTAAAAAGCTGTGTGTTTAGCAAAAGTGGCTGAACTCACTGGTCCTTGTTCTCTGCTTGCTTGCAGATGGTGTCTGCCTCATCAACCCGGAGTACCTAAAGGACAGGAAAGGTATTGATACAGAAATACAGCACGAGGGGAGGGGGTGGAAACCAGTCCAAAGCTCCCCAGCAACCTGGGACTGTGCTCAGGCTAAGGCTGCACCGCGTCACCCGCAGCTGAAGGGCACCAGGGTCTCTCCACTTCGTGTTTCATGCCTGAGGCCCAGCTCCTGAGAAGCCTCGTTTGTGCTGAGGGGTTTTTGAAGCACTTTGTCTCTGTGTCCTGTCTGTCGAACCCCCTGCCCTCCCTGCTGCCCCGGCCCAGTGTACGTGATGCTGACCTGCGCCTTCCGCTACGGCCGCGACGACCTCGACGTCATCGGCTTGACCTTCAGGAAGGACATCTACGTGCTGACCACCCAGCTCTACCCGCCCGTGCCCGACCAGGCCCCCAAAACCCTCACTCCCCTGCAGGAGAAGCTGCTGAAGAAGCTGGGGGAGAACGCCTACCCCTTCACCTTCGAGGTAGGGGCTGCTCAGCCCCCCTGGCTCACCCCCTGGCTCAGTCCCCGGGGCTCACCTCTGGGCACGCCCTTTATTCCCGTGTTTCTCTCTCTCCCTGCTCTGCCCAGATTGCCACCAACCTGCCCTGCTCCATCACCCTCCAGCCCGGGCCAGATGATGTGGGAAAGGTGAGCTGCTGTCCTCAGCCCGTGTCCCCCGGACCATCCTCCCTGGCAGAGGGTCGGGTTGTGGGCTGCTAAAAATGAGAGTTGGTTCTCTTCCACGGGCACGTGACGTGGGGGGTGAGGGATGGAGAGGAAGGATGGCTGGAGGCAGCACCAGGATCTCCAGGAATGCAGTGGAGGAAGGAGGGAAAGGAGCCTAAACCTCGGGCAGCTCTGAACCCCTCCCGCTCAGTGACCGCGTGTGTTCCCCCAGGCCTGTGGCGTGGACTACGAGGTCAAAGGATTTTGTGCTGAAAATCTGGAGGAGAAAATTCACAAGAGGTATTTTCAAGGGATCCCTTTCCTGCCCCACGGCCCTAAAACCAAACCACAGGATCTTTTTAGGGTGACCAGCTTAGGGGTTAGGCTGAGGACCTTCTGTCAGCCTGTGCCATGCTTGGATGGGGAACTCTCCCTGAAATTGGGGCAGCGGTCCCTGTGTCCTGTCCTGAGAGTCTGCTGCAACGGGCACCCTTTGGCTGTGGTGACACTGTGATGCCCCCGCAGGGTCACTGTGACCCCCTCGAAGGCCTTGGTGACAGTGCAGGGGACACTGGGGGTGCCACCTCTGTCCCCACAGGAACTCCGTGCGCCTCATCATCCGCAAGGTCCAGTTTGCGCCGTCGCAGTTGGGGCCGGCCCCGAAAGCCGAGACCACCCGGCAGTTCATGATGTCAGACAAGCCTCTGCACCTCGAAGCTTCCCTGGACAGGGAGGTCAGCAGGGAGGCTCCTCCCCTCAGGGATGGGGAACCAGGATTTCTGGTCATGTAACCGAGGCTCTTCCCACCACAGATCTACTACCACGGAGACCCCATCCATGTGACTGTCAACATCAACAACACCACCAACAAGGTTGTGAAAAAAATTAAGGTCTCAGGTGAGAGGGGGTGGAAGGGGCGCGTCCCAGCACCCATCACATCCCATCTGAGATGGGGCCAACCTCTGCCGTGTCACCAACACTGCTCCCTCGTGTCTGTCCCCAGTGGATCAGATCACAGACGTGGTCCTGTATTCCCTGGATAAATACACAAAGACTGTGTGCACCGAGGAGATAAAGTAAGTGCCAGGGGGCTGGAGGTGATGTGGCGTCTCAGGGAGGGAGGAAGGGAAACCAGGAGGAGGAGGAGGAGGATGGGAGAGTGATGGTGAGAGGGGTGTGAGATGAGAGAGAGCTTCACACCAAGCAGCAAAAATCTGGGGGTGAGAAGAGCAGGTGCAGAGGAAGCAGAGGAGAGGGAAGCCGTGGACAATGCGCCCCCTGCACAAGCTGGTGGTGGCTGGGAAGGTCCCTGGGGAAGGTGCACAGCTGCTCCCAGGCTCCTTCCCCTCCTCACTTTGCATGTCTGAGGCCAGACACAGCCCCTGCACCCCTGAGAACGAGGAGGGAGGGAGCACAGGTGGGCGGAGAAAAAAGAAGTGGTTGTAGAGGGGAACGAAAGCAGGGAATGAAAGGAGGAAATGGCCCAGCAGCTGCGTGGGGAGGGCAGGGCTGGCCCTGCACAGGAGCCTGGTGAGAGGCTGAACACCCCCGGGCCGGGGCTGTCTCTGAGCTCTCCTCTCCCACCCCTCCAGCGAGAACGTGGCAGCCAATTCCACCTTTTCCAAAACGTACTCGGTGACCCCGCTGCTCTCGGCCAACCGCCAGAAGCGGGGCCTGGCTCTCGATGGCAAACTCAAGCACGAGGACACCAACCTGGCCTCCACCACCATGTAAGAGCTGGGTGGGCTCCCCCTGCTCCCCACCATGCCCTCCCTCCTCTTCCCACTGCTCAGGGTGCTCTGGGCTCCCACCGAGGGCCCCCACACCTCCTGTGCCTGAGCCCACCACATCCAGCTGGAAAATGGAGGGATTTTGTGGTCCAGTCACCGAGCCACCTCTGCATCCTTTAGGAGAGGTGTAGTTTCCCACTTCCAACATTGTTCAAAGCTCCTGGATCCCTCTGCAGAGCTCGGAAGTGGCCTCCAGAACCTGCCCTGTGGTTTCAGCCAAGTGTCCTCCCCTCTCTTTGCCTGTTTTCCTCTCCTGCTAAACCCCAGTGCACCCCACAGAGGGAGGGGCATGGATACACCCTGGGAGCTGCTGTGGGGGGAGTGGATGGGGAGTGCAGGCAGCACTGCCCCCTCACTGCTCCCCTCTGCCTTCCTCCTAGCCTGAGACCCGGCATGGACAAGGAGGTGCTGGGCATCCTGGTGTCCTACAAAGTGAAGGTCAACCTGGTGGTGTCCCGAGGAGGGTGAGGCTCCGTGGGCGTGGGGATCAGGGATCATCACCTGGGGCTGTGCTGGGGGATTTCGTACCCGTGGGGAGCGGAGAGGGGGCTCACACCATGGGTCCCCCCATCCCTGCCCTGCTCCCCCAGGCCAGGGGGGCTCTCTGACTCCCACCCCATCACCCCGATTATCAACCATCTTCTACCTCAGTATAAAGCAGAGTCTAACACCTCCCCTCCTCTGCCTTGGCTCATTTCTGTCCCTTCTCTCCTGCTGCCGCAGCATCCTGGGGGATCTCACTTCCAGGTAAGGGGAGCTGCCTGCGGGGCCGGGTGTGGTGCTGTGCTGGGCGGGATCACTGACAGAGCTGCTGTTCCTTCCAGTGATGTTGGGGTGGAGCTGCCCGTCATCCTCATGCACCCGAAGCCTGAAGATGGTGAGTGGGGTGTGGGATGCTGCCAAAAAGCTGTGGGGAAGAGGCACTTCTGGCTCAGAGGGGAACTGGTGAAAACAACCCTGATGCAGCTGCCTCGGAGCCAAGGGCCCTGCTCTGCCCTCTGTGGGATGGGCACAGCTGTCCTGGAGCAGGGCGGGAGCAGCTTTCCCATGGGATGGGCACAGCTGTCCTGGAGCAGCGCGGGAGCAGCTTTCCCATGGGATGGGCACAGCTGTCCTGGAGCAGGGCGGGAGCAG
>WBMZ01001150.1:0-58198 GCA_013400975.1 Atrichornis clamosus
CGGGCCGGGCCGCCCCGCCCCGCGGCATGCCGGGAGAGGGGGGGCCGGGGAGGAGGGGGGCGAGCGGGCGGGGTGAGCTGTGGCGCGGGGCTTGAGGCGGTCGCGGCGCCTGTGCTCTGGGGCTCATACAGTTACCGAGTCGCAAAACCAACTAGATTGGAAAAGACCTCCGAGGTTATCGAGTCCAATCCATGACCGAACACCGCCACGTCAGCCAGACCATGGCACTCAGTGCCACGTCCAGTCTTTCCTTAAACACCGCCAGGGACGGTGACTCCATCAGCTCCGTGGGCAGCTCATTCCAATGTCTAATCACCCTGTGAAGAAATTCCTGCTAATGTCCAACCTAAACCCCTAGAGCAGCTTGAGGCTGTGTCCTCTTGTCGCTGGTTGCCTGGGAGAAGAGACCGACCCCCACCTCACCACAACCTCCTTTCAGGCAGTCGTAGAGAGCAATAAGGTCACTCCCGAGCCTCCTTTTCTCCGGGCTGAACAACCCCAGCTCCCTCAAGAGCTCCTCATAGGACTTGCCCTCCAGACCCTTTAACAGGTCCATTGTCCTTCTCTGGACAGGGGCTCCAGCCCCTCAATGTCCTCCATGAATCGAGAGGCAGAGAACTGGACACAGCACTCGAGGTGTGGCCTCACCAGTGCCGAGTACAGGGTATTGCTCCCCTGGTCCTGCTGGCCACTCTATTTCTGATACAGGACGGGATGCCATTGCTCGCGGTTTGCCGGGGTTGTTTCAGGGACACAGCTCAGCCCTGGCCCCCTGCATGCAACCGATGCCCACGGGGATCAACCTGAAGCACCTCCTGCATGAAGAGTATCCATGGTACCTTCCTGGCACTCGCCTCCAAGTGCCAACGAGCCCTCGGGGACTGCTTGGCCTTCCACCCTGGCATGGGTGGCCGTTCTGAGTCCTGTCCACCAGCCCCGGCAGTGACACAAGCGTCAAGTTAAATGGGTCACTACCACACCCTTCAGGGGACACCTCGCCCTCATTCGAAGGTGAAGCATGGCCTCCTGAGGAGTGAAGGGAGGCTGAAGCACTAGAAGCAAGGACACTCGGAAACAAGAGGTGGCCAGAAGCCAGCAAGGAACAGAGTGGTGCACAGACATGCAGGGGAAAGGGAACGGAGCTACGCATGTTCAGATACACACGATGTCTGTGCCATTGTGCTGAGGGGAGCTCATTCCAGGAGGATGAAAAATGGTAACAGGGTCTGTACCGTGTCTGGAGGAAAATGTATTTAAGTACAATATTAAGGTACTGAATAGACATGATCATTCTGTGGATTTATTTTCCACTAAATAGTAGTATTTGACGTATACATCTTCTTAAATAAACCCAAAGCCTTCATATTTTTTTGTATAACACATCTGTACCTCTTTCCAGCTTCTGAAACAAATCACTTTTTTTCACGAGCTACCAGCCTTTTTTGAATGGTCTTATATGCCTGTTTTCCTTCAGAAGACAACAGTTCATGCTCTGTTACCTATATTGTCAAACAACATTGTCAATATATTGTCATCATCATAGGATGTAACTCCTAATCATGGTTATATGCTGTGGCTGCTGACAGAGACAGGGTATAGTAGATCCTGGAATAGTTTGTGCAGAGGATATCATCAGAAAAAGGCATGAGATCGATGAACTGCCCTACTCTGTGTCAGCATCAAGGTCAATATGTTCTCATTTCTGTTCCAGAGCCAGTGTTTAAAGAAAGAAAGAAACACACAAATAAATAAATACCTTCAAACCTGAAGTAATCCTTAAAGCAACTCTTTAGCAGTCTCCCTAAAGAAGACTTGGCAGCGCTAGTACACTCTCCAAAGGCACTGAACATTGTGAGAACAAGATTAAAGTGGCAAAATCAAGAAGAGAGACAAGACTGAGCAGACAGGATAATGTAGAAGAAGCTTTGGAGAAGAAGTTGGAAGCTGAATGAAGACCATAGGAAAATTAGAATTAATAAAAAAAAAATAGGGAAAAGAGGATAAGGAAACAGAGGAACATCGAGCAAGATGTCAGATGGGAAAGGGCATGTGGAGGTGGTGGCAGAGAAAAGGCAGGTAAAAGGTGAGCTGTATTGAAGGATGACAAGCAACAGACAATTTGGAAGAAGCATGAATCCAGAGTTTGGCAAAAAGTAGATTAAAAAAAGTGACAGTACTTCAATGACTCCAAAATTTTACTCAAATTAGGGGTTTTTTGTAAATAAGGGGAAGACACTTGGTGTAATCAGAATAGACGTCACTCCAGAAATGGGATAAAAGTAAAAAGAGTAAGTAAAAAGGAAAAAAACAGCTGCAGGAAATGTTCTTTTTAAAATACAGATTACTGGACATAGGAAGCTGATGTTGTCTGGGATTCGTATAGGTTAGGGAACTGTTGTCACTGTTCTTAAAGTAAATGCAGTCCAACCAGTGGCAAGACAAAGATTTAAAGTGTAAATAGGAAACATAGGCTATTATTCTATTCTATTCTATTGTATTCTATTCTATTCTATTCTATTCTATTCTATTCTATTCTAACCTTTATACGATATGAAGTGGGAATTTTAGTATGAGAGTTTGAATTTTGTTGAAAGGAAATGGTGTGGAAAAGCAAGATGTAAAGGTAAATTGTCAGACCTGGCTTAAGAAAATGTGGCAGAGGAAAGTGAACAGCAGAGAACAAGCTGTAACAAGAACTTGTAAGAGCAAGGCTGGCAAGGGAAGAAACAGCACTGAGGAAACTTCCACAACACCATTAGTGCACACCCAAGAGGTGAGTGCTCAGTCCTTACGTGCAGAAAAGAAGAGCAAATTTTAAGGGTGACATTTAACTGTAACAGTGAAGCAAAGCACACAGTAATGAGAAGATGAAGGAATGATAAAAGGTGCTTGGCTAGACTTTTCTCCCCAGAGAAAAGGCAGATCTGAGTCTCAATTCCCACAAATATTTTGAGATAAATTAGCTTGGTTCAGGAAAACCCAGGGAAAAAAAACCAAAACAGATGTTCAGATCAGAAATTAAAATGGTTGTTACCAAAAGGTCAGTTACTCCAGCGAATGCTGTACTGAAGAATATGATAATACAGTTTCTTCTTTGAAAGTTGTTTTATTTGTATTTCTTCTATTTTGTTAACAACTTTCAATATTTTTAGAAATCAAAACACATTGCAAATTGCAATACACATCCAGAAATGGGACAGGTTGCATTTCATCCACAGAAATGATGAAAATTTCATCAGAAACAGAGCATTCTTTGGTTAAATAAGAACAGCAGCTCAAACTAGCTGTGCTTAAATCCTCTACATGCATTACTTTTGCACAAATTAGCAAAAAGTTAGAACCCAACTTTTCAACTTCATTTTCCTTTTTCCAGCAAGTGTACAGAAAGGACTAAATACATCTTTTAAATATTGCAAAACCACAGTTAAACTTTTAAACATGTTGCACGACAAACTATTTGGGGAAGCTACAGAAAAAACTAAAATACAGAACATAGAAATTACACATCAGCTAGTTGAAATGCTTAATAAATACATAAGAGCTTATCAAGACCTTTTATGAAAATGCTTGTTTGATCTAATAATTAAAACTCAACAAATAAATGGCATTTTTGCTATTGACTTGAACTGAACAAGATCAGACTCTAGTTAAAGTCTTCAGGAACTATGGTTTTATTATGATATTCCAGATAACACTCTTTGGGTTAAAAGCTTTAACAAACGTCACTTACCATGTGATGACCAATATTACTTGAGACATTTGTCACTTTAAAGAAAAATTGGAACTAGCATATAAATAATAATAATGTAAAGCCCAAATAAGCAAACTACTGTCAACTCCCCTTTTTTCTTGGTCCAGAAAATTCCATTCAAAATCTGCAGATCATGTTTTTTATGAATTTCAACAGACTTTCAAGGACTTTCATGGTAGATATTCCTTGGGTGACGGAAGCATGAAATGAGAACAGGTGATTTAAGACAGCATTTCTTCATGAGGCCCCTTTTGTCACTTTACAAGCCATCACCATTTCATGTTTTGAAGGTTCTGTCAAGTGCCTTACAGCAGGTCCACATAGAAAAGCTTCTTGATGAATGCGTCATTTTACAATACAGAAGTTACTCTAATCAATCTATGTGTGCAGGGAGACAGCCTATAACAAGTCGGGTGTTGTAAATTCAACACCTTTTTTAGTACACACTAACTTCTTAAACCATTAAAGCTCTACAGAACCTCATTGATATGATTTCTTACTGCTTCAAGGCAAGTTAATAAGTTAATGGATAGGACAGAGGACCATGTCACTGTTGCCAGGGTATGTGAAATTGAGATTATAGTAACAGCAGCACTTCTAAAATTCTTCCTCTCTTCTTCAGCTTGTTTAAACATTAAGCTTGTACTCTGAATTTACTTAATCTGTCGTGTATGTGTGTCTAGGAGAAGGGAACAGAATAGGCGTTTCAGGTTTCTCTGGGAATAGTAGTGAACTGGGATAATGAAATATGTAACTATATTTTCACAGAAACATTACACCCATTAAATTCCCTTACAAGGTCTAGTATTCTTCCTGTTGAACTCAGATTTAAAAGTCCCATTAATCCTAATAGACAAAATCATCAAACCCATAGTGGGCAAAGATCTCCATGGTAAAAGGGTAGCAAGGAGAATTTCACTTGATGGTATTCTCTAAATCTGTATAGGATGGGCCATAATGCTTCAGTACTACACAGTGCAAGCAAGATTCAGGGGCAGCTTCAAATGGGAAAATGCATCTCATCTGCCAAGAAATAAAAAAAAGAAGGAAAGAGATTCAGGCAGGACACTTCCTCCTTTTGTGTAATTACCTCTGCACAAGATCTGCACTGCTAACAGAGTCTCTGGCAATGCAACAAGAAAAAAAAAAGGCTAGTGAATAACTAAACAAAGCTTTTCCCCCTCATTTGCCTTTGCTTCTTAGAGAATATCAGGAATAGTAGTGATACCTGGAGCCAAGGACTCACCCAAGGGCTAAGTAGCCCCATGGTAGTTAAACCGGCATGCTGCCCAGCCGTTCTGGGAATGACTCCCTCTCTCCATGCCTGAGCCAAAATAAGCTCAGCTACATTTAATTGGCTTCCAACTGATCATAGCTCACACAACTGCCTCTGAGCTCTGCACAGGGATTAACCTGTACAAGCTCAGGGCACTTGCCCAGGCACCCAGGCTCCTCCCCAACCCAGACATGGTGGAGGCTGATGTCCAGAGCCCAGATGCACTCCCAGGGATGCTGGAAGACCTTCCCCACAGGCACAGAAACCCCATCTCAACGTGTCTCTTTCTTAATGTAACAGGGAAAACAGCCATATAATTTTCAAACTGTGTAGCGACTTGGCTGGTTAGCCACGGGAACTTTCTTTCCGTGATACCCTTAAGAACTGCAGAGAAAGTTTACCAGGAGAACATCTAGAGAAAGGGCTGAACGCAATTAAAATACCTTTGAGCTCTTTTGGTATTATCACATGAGATGCGTATTCATAATGTATTTGCAACAAAGTTTGCACTTTCCACATTAGGAAAGTTAGTTTTTCATGGCCTGAAATACCTACCATCTTCAGGCTTCTTTAAAAATTAAATGCATGAACAAGCCCTTTAAATCTTGGCAAGGAAACAGAGTTAAGGTACACGCTCCACCCCTCAGTGAGTTAGTGAGGGCTTACAAAAAATCAGTTGCACAAGCCAGTTAGAAATAAAGCAGTGGCTTGAGCAGGGAGGAAAAAATTTGGACTACAGGCTATTAAAAATACTTTTCCTGTCTCAACAGGAACAGGCTAGCTGAGAACATTGACTTAAATTCTTCTTATGAGAATGTTTATACTTGTGTTGAGATAATCCTCGTGGGCCTAATTTGATTTTGGCCCTTAATGTGTTTAACCAGCTCTGTGTCAGTGAGAGACAAGTTATTTTGGAGCAGTGTTGTTTGAACTGATTGCATTTTTTCTACTAAACGAGAGAAGTTTTACTCAAATTCCAAGTGAAATATCAAATTATCTAATTACGGAAAAGCACACATAGAAAATAGAAGTTAGTAAATGAGGACAGCTTTAGCAAAATATTTGTTTTTAACCTTAAATACCTAAATTTGCAGCTATTAAGTTTCTCTTAGAGCACTTCTAAATCAAGGAAAACCAAGAAGCAGTAATACCTCCACAATACATAGAGGGTACTGAGTAGGCAATTTGTGTTTTCTGCAAATCAGAACATTATATTTAACACATACTGTAGTTTTCCTGTGGGTGCACAGCAATAGAAGTCAAAACAAACAGATACAAAGAATTTTTAAAACAACATTTCAGATGACGCGTTGCCTGCTTGAAATGCCAAGCCTGTGCATTGCAGGGAAGGGCTAGTATCCACCTCTCCTTTATAATTTGAAAGTCTGTATTGATTTGTTTTCGCTGTGCTCCATGTGAGACAGCTATTTTGAAACCTTTTGGGAAAAGAAAAACAATATCACTGTAAAGAAACCATCCAGCATGAACTTTTAAAAGTGTTTGGAAAGGAAATTCAGGAGATTTCTATTTCAAAGCCCATTCAATCATCCTTTACTTGGAACCACTTTTAAATACTCTTCTACTGCAATGGGAGAAACGTCTCCGTACCAACTTTGAAGCCAGATGTGCTCAATGTTCATTTTCATGAAGAACCACTCATAGCTACGAGGCCACTTTCTTACCACTGGGTGCCTGGAAGGACAAAGAAAAGAAAAAAAATTTAAAAATATACCAAAGTATATACATCGTCTGCATTTTTTCTTCAGCCTAGTGTGCTCAGCCAGAGTGAAACCTGAGATATGGGAATCACCACCATTCATCTTTTTGTTCCTCCCTTGCTGTAAGGTTTATGATCTTCCACACCCCAGTCTGGAGAGAATTGCAACACAGGAAACACCACCTTCCCCCACTGCAGAACCCCACCTCTAAAGGCAGATGTTGTTTGGTCTTTAAGTAAGTGAAAAATAGAGGAGACTTTTTGAATGTGTGTCAAGGTTGTGGACAAGCACAAGAACAACATATACAACTATAAAGGAAACAGTGCTTTGAAAATACATCTTTGGTAGCAATTGTGGTACAGAGGGAGAGCTAATAAAACTGGGTGGCAGGTAGAGCACAGCCTCTGCAAGCTGTGATCTCCTACAGCCTTCTCTGTGTGTATTTCTGTCTCATTTCTTTATCCTACCCTTATGCCTAGGTCAACCAGATTCTCCCTGACAGCAATACTGGGTGCAGACATCTAGTCCCCAAGCCCCAGCGAGCACATCTCTGGGAAGCTCAGCAGATGACAGCTCAAGTCACAGGGTCCACAGGAGCACAGGGGGAAAGTGGTGCAAGTCTGGGCAGGGTTGGTTCAGTGCCCCTTTGCCCCTGCAGAGGACCCTGTGACAGAGATGATTGATTTCGCAACAACTTGGTTTCCCTCTCGTTGGGAAAATGGGGTTTCCCACTTTTTCTGAGTTGTCCTTTTGAGCCCCTATGACTGTGGCATTGGGAAGCGGCTTCAGATGCTGCTGGCACTGAATGGGGTGTGCCCCAGCAGCCCTCACCATATTGTTCTCTCTCTTGCACCCTGACAGCAGAGCATGCTTTGCTGAGGTGCTGGTGGACTCTGGCTCACATGAAAACCTAATTTCTGCAAAATTTGTAAAAAAGGCTTGTGTGCCAATATGGCCCCATCTGTCCATGGTCCCATTTTTGCTATTGATGGCACGCACTAACAGAGTCCCACTCTGATCCCTTCCTGTATGCCAGAAAGAGTATCACCACTGGGCTGTTGTGGACCTAAGCTCATCCCAGCTTCCCAGCAGTATTTGATTGACCAGGCAAGGTGCACCTGAAGGACAATCCCTGGCAGCATGTGTGGGAGGTGTGTGCCCCAGCTATGGTTCAGGCTTTGCATGCCTGTCATTCTGAAGATCCACTGGAGGGCAAGGGGGCACACCCTATGTGTGTGTGCTCTGCACCTGAGTTGTGCTTGCATCTGTTCAAAGCAGGCTGTTCAGTAAGTACTCTGGCTTTGCAGCAGCTGGAACGTCAGAAGAGGTAATTAAACCTTCATGCTCCACCCTGAAAATATTTGTAAGCCCAAAGGCAGCAGGGCTCTGCTCAGTCTCTGAGTAGGAGGCCGCAGCTGAAGAGTGCTACCTATCTTAAAGTGGGGTAGAATCATTAACGATAACAAATGCACCCTGGATTTATGGAATGTCTCCTTGGAACCACGTGAAATATCTTCATAATCCTCAGATTATACACCATGTGCCTTACCAGAGTCCAACACTAATTGCATTTCCATATTTTATTTGTTCAAGAGTTAAAAGGTCTGTCATTCTAGGCCACACAGGAGCCAAGAGACTTCGTGGCCCCAAAGTAAAGATTGGGCTTGTTGTTGCTCAAATTTTCTGTACCAAACAGCCACATTCATATATTTGTCTCAAACTCGTGGGTTGCACTCTACTATGTGCCTGTTAGATACAGACCTGGAAAACAGTGCTTGCTTGGCAAATTCCACTTCCTCCGGAGGTACCGTGACCATCTGTCCCATGAGAGTTAGCCTGGCGCACCTTGGATCCTCTGGATCAATTACATTTTTTCTGTGCACAGAGAAAAATGCTCATGAGTAATAGCTTGCTTTCTTAAGGGTTTTTGGAGAAGTTGAACTCCTGCTTACATATAAAAAAAGTTTGTCAAGCCTTGCAGGTCTTCTCTACACTCAGCTATACTGTTTGGTGGAGGGGGGAGGTCTGGAAGGAATACTCAACTGACACAAAGTTCTGCTGTAGATATTCGCTTCATGTTAATTTATGCTCACAAAGATTGGATTAATATATGTTGGATTGTAAAAAATGTGAAAATGGCAGTTTTCCCAGACAGGTGTACAGTCCTGTATTCAGGATTCTGAGAAGAACTAGTGAGATGGTTAGTCTGTGCCTATGCCTACAGAAAAAATATGAATATGTATATGTAAAACATAAAGTCTTTTCCTTGTGCTTATCCTAAAAAATAATCCTTGTTCATTTTTTACCCATTTTTCAACTCCTTTATATCAAAGAGAAAAATTCTCCAAAAGTCTTCAGACCAAGACAGGGAAGGTGCTTGTTACTTTTTGGCTCTCTGTATATAGTAATAATAAATAACTCCCATTAGTAACTGCAGGGCAATTGCTGACTCTGACATATACAATACAAGGATATAAATCATAAGTAAATTGACCAATTGCAAAAAAATAGTATATGAAATGACAGCAAACGCTTGATCCTGGCAAGAGTTGAGCAGCCCCAAGTCCTGTTGCCAGCAGTTTAAAATTGCTTATCATCTCAGGGAACCCTCTCCCCATGTAAGCCTGTAAAACTACATTAGTAAATGAAGGCTGCATTTCTTCTTCTTTATTAGGAAGCAGCAAATCACAGTAAATTACATCTCATCTGTGTACAATTTTACTTAAAGATCTTGGCTTGAGCCCTTTAGCCTTAACAGCGTGCAATCTCCAATGGCTTTGCTTATGCTTATATTTCTCAATGTGTGTCTTGTGTATGCAGGAAACATATGGACATCCTCCTGCAGCTAATTTAACACCTGCAGGTTCTCCACAGATGGTTATGAAAGACTGTGTAGCTTGCTGGATAAAGTGTCTGCTTTTCTAGAGAGGGTCAAGAACAGAGATACAGAAGGAAATACAGGAGGCTGATTGATACTCGCCTATGTCCAGTAAGCACTTGGCATTGTCTGCAGCCTGACCTCCAAAGTGCCATTTGCAGTCACATCATCTCTGGGATGTTTTTTCAGCATCCTGTTGAGTCTGGAGCAGCAGTTTTCTGAAGGGGGTGTTCAGCTTAATGACCTCTGGACAAATTCCACTTGTGCTCTTTTTTTCCTCTCCCATGCTTACTGATGGGAGGAAGGGCAGAGGCCAAAGATCAAGCTCAAACTTTCTGTTCCCATCAAAGTATAATGGTCTAATTTTCCCTAGTACAATTTTTTAAATCATGAAATAATGCATGAGTGGTGTTCTGAGTAGTTGAAAATCTGCATTCCCTGCCCAGGCACTGGGTTTATTTCTATCAGTGTGTACGTGATCTTGTCTACGTGATCGCCTTGGCACATCACAGATCCTCAGCACAATCTCCTACTGCCTGCTGAAGATGTTATTTTACGTTTGGCTTACAATGGCCTGAGAGCGCTCTGTCCCTGAGGAACACAGCTCCATGCCCCAGGCACACCTGTAGCTCCTGGCATTTCCTTGGGTAGGCTTTGGGTATTGTGTGGCCATCCAGCATCCCTGGTCCAGTGAGACGCTCACCCACCAAAACACAAATAACTACTGGCAAATACAGTGTAACAGCTGAAGAGAGAGGAGATAAATCCCAAATGCAAAGGGTGTCAGGTGAGGGTCTGCATGTCCAGCAGCCAGGGCAGTGCAGATTCACAGTCTTGCAACTGTTGGCCCTGGATAGTGGAGACTTAAGGTCTATTTGAGGCAATCTCCTGATCTATTGTTATCTTTTGAGCTTAATACTGTATCAATGCCCTCTGCATATATTTATATATTCAATATATATTTAACATATATATTGATGAAGAAAAGGGACTTCTGGATAGCAAAAATTCAGTTCAGGAGATTGCTTTAAAACAGCTATGTGTCTGAATATATGATACAATTTCCTCCAACAGTATCATAAAATGACTGAAGAGACAGAAAAAGCAGGAATATTTGCAAGTGTTTTACTTGCACATAGCTCCTAGGTAATATGTGGTTAATTACTTTCAGAGAGGATTTGAAAGGGATTGTCATTAAAAGATATCTGTGTTTCACAGAGCGGATCAAGGTGATAGATTTTGGGTGTGATCAGGAGCAGTGAGAAGTTTTGGTCTGGCCTCAGATTACAATTATTTGGTGGTTTTGCGCAAGTACATATTTATCCTGAAAGCATACTAATTGATCAATAGACCTGACATGCCGTGGTTAAACAGTGGACCCTGCCTGCCTTTGCTGAGAAAGTTTTGCCTAATAGGACTAGTGTCAGATGTAATTCTTCCCCAATTTACATGAAAAGCTGCTCTTCACTTATTTGGCTGTCAACAAAACCCACACACTGTGCATCCATAGCTCAAATGGTTTTATTAATTTTTTTTCCACTGGCTTCTTCTGTTTACAGTTTTCTGTACATTCTCATGAGCCAGGGTGTTACATTGATTGACACACTAATAATACTAATACTACTACTAATAAAAAGATAATACTATCTTCCCAGTAAAAATTATTCAAACTAAATTTTGCTCATTGGAATGATATTCTGGAGGGTCAATTTGTTTTTCTGGGAAATGAGTCAAACAAATATTTTGTTGAGATTATGTTAGGTAAAGTTTTGGAAGAGCAGAACAGGACAATGATACATTTGAGTTCAGCACACTGTTATTACTTTGTTGGTTTTGCTTTCAGGGCTGCCTCTTATCATAGGTTTTCTGTTTCAGAATAGGAACCTTGTATTCTAATCTGACATTAGCATTAGTATTTTCTTTTTCAAAGGAGCCCTTCATATTCTGAAGTAAATCTGTTTCTGCATCTGTTTTTGGCACAGTATTTCCCTAATGATGTTTGATTACTTTTATACTTCTTAAACCATCAAAACCCACTAAACTTAACAGCTACCATTTCTAAATGTTGTGAACTGGTCTTGAGTTTTCAGTGTTGTTGCCAGTGCAACTAATGTAAATGCAGGATTTGCTTCCTAGAAGTAAAGAGATATAGTCAGGGATTTACGTCATAATTTTACTAAAGATAATAAATGGATACCAGGGATTAATAGATTTATTTACTAAAATATTCCTCACTTGCATCTGTAGAGGTCTAGTCATGTGTTCACTAGACATTTCTTGCCTTCTGTATAAACACATATTCAGCTGTCAGTCCTTGGGTTCCTTTTATCTTTGCTGGCACAAGAACAAGTAGGTGCAGAGGAGTGACTTTATATAACATTTGTGTGCTGCTGACTGGGGGTGGGGAGGAGGCAGAGCAGGCAGAGATGGTGACATTGTTGCTCTGTTGAGGAAACACAAGGTGGTTTCTCAGGCCCTGTCTTTACCACAATCGGGTCCTCCGTCTCCACGGAGAGGAGCTCATACATGCTATAATAAAATATGAGCTGAAGGAAAGAAAAAACAGGTAACTGTGGAAGGAGACCAAGCAATACATTTTTTTTTTCATGCTTATTGGAAATACATACACTTTGTTGCAGAAAATTGGGAAAGCTGGATTAAAATGGAAGAAGATCCAGTTTATGCATTTCATAAGGCAGCGCATTAAGAGATATTATCTTAATTATTCATCTGATTTGTGAAGAGAGAAGAATTGATTGTTCCTGCTCCTCTGCTTACAGTGAGCAAAGTAGGTATACAGAGTTTGACCCAGTCCAAGCAGTTCTCTTCCAAGCGTGTGAGATGACAACATGAGTTGCATTCACTTACAAAGGTGCCAGCTTTACTGAGCTTGAGTGGCCTGTATCCAAGCGAAAAATGTTTCCCAACAGAGATGCAATGCAGCAAAGCACGCTGCTAATGAACATGTCCCACTTATTTTACTACGTAACACTTCCGCACTTTCTGGGTCATGGTTCAAGAGTGGTTCAGAGTAAAGAGTGCCACCGATGCATTAAATTGTTTACCACACTAGCCATCTCTTGGAGCTTAATTAGAAGGTTCTCATACACCAGCTATCCAAGTCCAGGTGTGATGAACCTATATTTCAGGCTGCTGTGGTTATATTGGCACACAAAGTGATGATGTTGGGACTTGGTTAGGATTCCCTTTCACATTTGAGATCCTGCTTTGATTGATGATGCTCTGTCTCCTGGTTTCTGACCAAAAGTATCCCTGAGTATTATCTTCGTTCTCAGGCTCTGCAATCTGTTAGTGAGGTGACACTGGTCTGCCACAGATAGCAGTAAAAGCAAACAAAGAGTTCGAGAAATACTTGGGAAGGAAAGCCAGGTGCCCCCAAGAAGGAATTGGCAGGAGAAAGGCAGCAGGGTTCAGTAATGTTCCAGGGTCTGGATGTGGAAGTAGGGGTCGATGGAGATGAATCCCTCTCTTTTCTTCTTTCCTAGCCTCCTTTTCCCACAGAAGAGCTGACATCCTTCTCCTCCACCCTCACCCCGAGGAAACAAGACCTTCCATTCTCTGTCAGGATACAGAAATCCTTCCCATCTCCCCTGAACACAGTTCTCACTGCCCTGTGAGAAAATACTGCTCTTATCCCTCTACTTCTTCAGAATGGAAAAGAAAAGAAGTTGGGAAGGAGCTTTCTCGTATTGTAGATAAGGAGAGACAGAGAGCCAAGAATGCCCCAGAGAACAGTTTTCCTACATTTTTTTTCTACTTTAAAGCACACAGCTCATGTGTGGTATAAGGGCAATGACTGCCTCCACACATTCTAACCTCTCCTATAATGGTAACAGTGGTGCAAACCCAGGTAATTAGGAGGTGGGGACTGGCTGCTGACACAGCTCATCCCTGTCACCTCCCACAGATGCAAGGTAGGTGACCCTGTCACACCCTGCACAGGGCTCCCCTTTGCATAGCCCCAAATTGGGCACAAGGTGAAAAGTCAGAGTTGTTTTCTAGTATATAAAATGCATCCTAGGATTTTTGTCCCCTAAAATCTACAGAAAGGAAGGGAGGGAATGCTCTGTCCTTAGAGAATTACTGTAAAGTGCATATAATTTCAATTCATAAACGTGATTAATTTTGAAAAGTAAGTTATTCTCCTGATGCATTTCATTTGTTCACCTCTAACTACTAGAACCTCTAAAGCAGAAAGAATGTATTGGTGCTGCTAATCTGCATGGTATGAACGTCAAACAAAATCTCCACTGAAAGCAATTTCATAATCTGAAAAGCTGTTACTGCTCTTCAACCGGATATGGCTAGGCGGCTCTGCCCTGCTCTGATTTTGTCAAGAATTCCTTTATCAGCTGTGTTTGGGAGTCAGCAAAGATAGTTAGAACATCATTGCTTTTGGAAGAGGTTGTCTGTTCTGAATCTCAAGTCAGGTTTGGGAGCTAAAGAGTATTGATACACTGGCTATTCTATACATCTAAGTGAGCCTGCATTCAGAGTATATCTGTTTTCATGTTCTAAATAATTTCACTTTTTCTAGAAGACAATCCTTCCTAGAATGTTTTAATTACGATGTGTTAAATGAAGCCAGTCTGTTTGCCTGTCTTCATTGACAAAAACAACTCATTTCTGTAGCTGAACTCTGTGTTTCAGACAGGAAGCTTTTATATAATTTAACCATAGACAATTCATAGAAAAAAAGAATCACAGCATCAATTATTTCTGTAAACAGAGTCAGAGAATCACATACTATTTCACTATAAAGGGATTTTAGGAATTTGGTTATTTAAGAATATGGGTAAAAATAGCAATTTCGAGATATATTCTGTGCATTGGGCCATGATGATAGTAGGTTTCATGTTTGACTTTCTAATTTGGTATCGTCATGACTTTTTCAAATACAGATTTTTCAGGAACAGCTACTGACATAACTATTTGCATATGAATAAAAAGGGCCAATATAAATACCAGAACCTGAAATGTGTCTATGCTGCAGAATCAAGAGGTGGATCTCAAAAACTGATGGATGTCTGAATTCAGCCTTTGTCTTCTGCATGCGTCTTTTCTCTTTGTGTGAAGGTACAGTACCAAATTTCTATGTTATGTTAATCCATATATTAACAACAGTGACTCTACAAACCCAGGGGTAGTTATATGTTGGGTGGCCATATGACATCTTAGAGGTTGTACCTTTCACCCATGGCAGGCTTATTGTCCCTCAGGCTTGTCCAGGGAATGAAGGTGGATGTTTGTGCACTCAGCTGATCCACCACACAGCAGGACCCTAACGCACCAAATTTCTCTTCTCTCCCCATGGATTGGTGGCTCAGCACTTCCTATCAGCATTTCCAGTGCAGAGCTTAGGAAACCTCTGGAGCCAGGTTATATTCACTGAAGACATCTGTCTGATCATGCCAATCTACTACCTCAAGCAACAGATGAACTTGGGGGGAAGAAATGGCTCTGATGAATTCACCCCTGATGGAGGTCACAAATCAGGAGGGGAATCTGAATTCATCAAAATCACTCACAATCTGCAGTGTGGATTTGAAACACCATCCCCCAAACTAGTAGCAAAAGAAAACCAGAGATGGACTGACCCCACGCTCGCTATTCCCTTGTATGAAAACCTGTTCATGGTAGCCATGTAACTGCTCCTTCTCTAAGAAAGCTGCAGTGGGTGCCTCTGAATGTGCTGGACCTGATGTCGAGAAGTGACACGTTTAAAACTAATTGCCTGTTTTCCAGACTGCAGCTGTAATGAGGCAGACCAAGGAGCTTTCTTGGAAAGAGGGATCTTCTAAGCAGCCTGTGTGTTGGGAAATGTGTTTAGAACAATAGCTGCTCTATTCTTTAATGTCGGGCTTAGTCTTGCTCCCTCTAAAAGCTGCAAGACTGGGGCTCAATCTTTTCAGCTTGTCTGTGGCATAGACATACCAGCTTAGTCTATTTATAGCCCTGAACCATTTAATTTTTCTTGCCTCTATTATCCATTTATCAGCCTTCAGATAGGATGCTGTGTAGTTGCTAACAAATGCTGTCTCTATGCCGGCCATCAGAGAGGGGCAGCCCGTCTCCCTCTGGGAAGTGGCAATCTCTAGGTCAGAGATGACAAATCCAGACTGTAGCTGCAAGACTAAAATGTCTTGCAATTAGTGCCTACTCAGATGTGTCGCAGCTCTCTTTCTTTCAATATTAAATGTAATTTCTCTTATTAGTTTAGGGTTTTCACATTTTCTCTCCAGCTGATTAAATATTAAGGCTGGAGCACCATAAAGGCCAGTCTGTATTCTTCACATCCTTGAAAGGGAAAATATTTATTGTCAAGGTTTGGAACTTGAGTCTGTTCTGAAACTAAACAAATGAAATTTGCAACTAAATAAATTTAATAAAAAATTGGTGTACACTAGTCACTTGAAACTCATTTGATACAAGAAGACATTGAAATGTCAGCTATGTTTTCTTTCTAAAGGCTGGAGATTTCTTTTGCATGCAATAGGTCAGAAGCATTTTTCAGGAGAGTGCCAAATACTCCCAGGAGCATTGACTACAGGCACTGATCAGCTTTCACATTTATTTTCATTCTTGCAACTCAGAGTAGGATGATAATGGAATTCTAATAAAGTTCACATGAAAACAAGCTACAAATGAATTGCTGGCATACAGGGACGTGAACTTTCTCACGTAGAACATTAGTCATTTAGCTATTTTGCCTAATTATTTTGAAACCAAAATAATTAATGATGCACTAGAAGAGAATGTCTGACAAGAACAGCACTTTCCTTTGCAAAGAAAGCTTCACAGATACCATTTTGATACTAGGAGTACTTGAGGTCTCTCAGAACAAAAGATCTTGCCTCTCATATAGTGTGATAAGGAAGACTTTTGCCGTACAAAACTTGGGCCACCACATAAGGCTCCGCACTAAGGATGCTGTGTGCTGTTTGCACGGCACAGCCTGGCTATCTCGGCAAGTCAAGTGCACCCTGAAGCTGGGGACAGGTGACCCCAAGCACTGGCAGCAGAGCCCAGACACTTTGTTGTTTTCTTCACTGTTGCGCTGCTGCAGAGGCCCTTTCTCTGGGGTAACAGTGGGATGGTGTGCAGGGCTGCAGTTTTAGATGTTGCTGCATTTAGATGTAAAAATCTCTCATGGATTGCTAGTTTAAAACATAAATTAATTTCTGGCCCTGGTTATAGGGGAAGGGAAGTTAAAGAAGAAAGTTAAAGTCACAGTGCCCATACACTTCCTTGCTGTGAGACAAGCCTCAAAGCTTGCTCACATTTCATATCAAAAACACAAACTGCAGCTCAACAAAAGACCCAAGTTTTCCTTGTCCATATTGCTTGTTCTTTGCATTAACGCCAACCAACATCTGTTCCAGATAAGAATTTCAGAAATAATGAAAAGCTAACTGAATGTAAAACCAAATAATGCAAGGTGCACTGATCAAACTCTGAATATCTGTACTCAATTCAGTAGTAAGCTCAATATTTGGTGTATGGTTACATGCTAAAATGAGGATCTCCTATTTTCCTCTACCTTCTCTTTTCCTTTCCCCTCTCCTTTGCTCTTCTCTGGCTCTTCAGGAGCTGATTGAAGTTACTAAGCCAGTAGAAATCTCATCCAGAAAAAAAAAAAGAAGAGGTTTCTGCTGGGTTACTGAGCTAAAATAGGCCCACCATATGGTCAGCTGGAGGGAGGGGTTGGGATTGCATGGCCAGGAGCAGTATCAGCTACAGGATGAAGAGAAGGATCGGCAGAAAAACTTATTGTCACTGTCAGGTTAATTTTCTTCAGATTTATGTTTCAACTCAGGCTGAGGCAAAGCCCAGAACTGAGGGGGGCAGGGTAGCACATGACTGGTGGTAGGGAGGGAGAGGACGGATGTGGCAAATGGTAATTAGTTTGGCCTAAGCTGTCTTGGAAAATCCAGGTTTAGCTTCTTGGCAGTGCTCAGAGAGTTCTCACCAGAGAGCACAGTCTCAGGCTGTGGAGGGGACTAGAGAGTTGGGTAACAGAATCCAGGTTGCCTTGGCTGGAAAACAAGCAGCAGACAATATCTGGCATCCTGATCAAAAGGGTAGTGGTTTGAAAATTAATAGTGACTTAATAAAAAGACAATAACTAAATATCCTCAAAGGTTTGTGATGCATATGGATTTTGTATTTCTGTAGGTCATGCAGCATTTCTCTTTTGTTGGTGAATTGGCACTTCCCAAACAGGTAAGTTGGGCAGAGATGTTCCTAAGCCATAAAAGGCAAGGACTTTCAAGAGTGGCTGTTTAAAGTCAGGAATTAGAGGCCACACTTAAGTGCCTAAGTGGGTGCGTAGTTTTCAGAAGTGCTCAACACTACCATTTATCATCAATGGAAGTTGCTCCGAGTCTTGGGCCTCTGAAAATAGGGCATTGGGTAGTAGGACATGGGACTTAAAATAAATTTTTAAGCACTTGGTTTAGATAGTCAGCTTACAGTTTGACTGAATGAAAAAGCTTAGAAAGAAAGAATAAATGCCATTAAGCCTGTAATGAAAGAATGGATATATTTATTTTCTAAATGATTAATCTGAAAAATTTAATGAAATATTTAATGAAAATATTTAAGCAACAAGCTGAACCATTATAGTGTTAACTTCACTACTTCATTGACCTCCTCAAACATTCAAAGCTGAATTACAGCAACAAATATTGATGATAGAAGTTTCCTATTAGGAGTTTGACATTGTAAGAGGAAGCTATAATTTCCATTCCTTGGGAATAGGATGTCAGCCTGAAATTACTTGTACTGCTTAGGACTAAGAAACATTTCATTTTTTCACCATATAACTCTTAAGAAAATAATATATTCTGAAGACAAATACAGACAAGTGTAACAGTAATGTCCTATATTTGCCATTTCCTGCTTTTTCCAGTGGTCTTCTCAGCTAGCAGGCTTGACAGTTGGGATGATCCCCAAGGTAAACACCAGCTGGGGAAATTTGCTCTTAAGATAAAACTTCTCCTTCCCCAAAGAGGACCTTAAGTTAGGTTAAAAACAGTTAATGCCATTTCTTTCTGAAGGAGTCTGTACTTGCAAGTTGTCTCTCCCTCCTTGGAATGCAAGCTAAGACCTGCTTTGGTAACGGAGTCCTGTCTGACACAATTTCAGTGTCATTGTACTCATCCTAAAGAGGCTTTGTAAATAACACTTCACACAAGGCTGACCCAGAAAAGTTTGCCACATGTTTGACTGTAAACAAACATATGGTAGAGATATGTCTTTTTCAAGGAGATGAGAATGGAGGGGAAAATTGAATCGTCTTTGGGTTTACATACATACACACATTTTACACATGTAAAGCTTCGGCAATATGAAGTTATTCATAACACACATAGAATGACATGGATCTGTTGGAGTGAGACCAGAGGAGGCTGTGAAGGTGATCATAAGCATGGAGCACCTCTCCTACAAAGACAGGCTGAGAAAGCTGGATTTGTTCAGCCTTCAGAAGAGGAGGATCCAGGGAGACCTTCTAATACCTTCCAGTACCTAAATGGAGACTGCAACAGAGCTGGGGAGGGACTTTTCACAAGGGCGTGTAGTACAGGACAACGGGGTAATGGATTTGAACTAAAAGAAAATAGGTTTATATTCAATGTTAGGAAGAAATTCTTTGCTGTGAGAGGGGTGAGGCTCTGGAACAAGTTGCCCAGAGAAGCTGTAGATGCTCCATCCCTGGAAGTGTTCAAGGCCAGGCTGGATAAGCTTTGAAGAACCTGGTGTAGTGGAAGGTGTCTCTGTTCACAGCTGGAGGGTTGGACTTAGATGGCCCTTGAGGTCCCTTGCAACACAAATCATTCTGTGAGTCTAAAATTCTATGATATGATTAAGAAGAAGTCAATTCACTGCTACCTCTCGAGAGAAGAACATGGGACAGGATGTAGATTGGTAAACCTCAGACCTGGCTTTATCTATTTGGGGGGTCATTTACTGACTGTGATATACAAGGTGTCAAAAACATGCAAAGATATCATATTCAGTCATATTCTCTGAAGAGGTGGAAATCAGACTGAGTGGCATATTCCTGAGCATGTAACTTGTGAACTGAGAGCCTGAGATCCCCTTACAGAACCCAGAGAGCTGGAGCCCCATCAAGGCATTCAGCACGGCCTCCAGCATTGTTCTGCAGAGCAGAGGTGTCTGCTTTGCAGTGAATTGGATAGCCTCTGAAACCCCATGGGTTTTATTGACTAGATCACTACAGACTGTAATCGGGTCTTGAACACATAGATTTTATGTAGGCACCTTCAAGAAGTGATTAACATCTAGGTATGTAATGTGCAAGCTGAGAGCCATGGCAGCTGTTGATGCTACAATATAAGTCAGTGACACCTCTGTTTTTCTCTACTATGCTTTACCAGGGAAACTTAGTGCAAAACAAACCTAGGAAAGAGGATGTAGCTGATGGTGACAGGGAAAAATTAATGCAGGACACTGAAGGTCTGTATTTTGTTCTGAGGTTTCTGTTCTCTCTGAAGGTGGTAGGATAAAACTGTTACCTGCAGAAATTTCCATCTGCCTCTGGTAGGGTCAGAGAAGCCATGGGATACTTCAGGAGATCTGTCACAGTGTTATCCTTTGGTGTCACGTAAAAGAAAGGGATTCCAGTGCTGTTATTGACGGGACCATCGCTGAGAAGTAAACAGTTCCCATAGGGCATACCTTGGATCTGCAAAATCCAAAGAAGCAACAGGTTACATCTTTGCACAGAGACAGTTTACAATGTGGGGGGATTTCTCAAGGGTTCTAGCAGAGAGGACAGCCAGCCTCATTGCTCCCACTTTCTGTTGTCATCACGAGGCTGCATTTCTTCTAAATTAGATCTATCTCCTCTCAATTAGATCTATCACGCTTCCATGAAAACAGATGTCTCTATTTCTTGTCTCTAGTCCTGTCCATGATACTACAGACAACATTTTCTCTCCACTAAGCTTAAAGGAAATACCAAATTAAAAATGTTTAAATGCATGAAAATCAATGCCATCAACGTCAAGAAATGTTTACTCTAAACCAGTGCTGATATCTTTCCTCAAACTCAAAAGGCTATAGAGCCTAATTTAGCCTTGATACAGCCTGCTTTTCACTCTAATTTTGCCTTCTCTTTTGGTTTTGACTTGCAATGTGATTGCAGCGGTTTGCCAAGACAAAGAAGAAAGCATTTTATCTAGAATTGTGTTTGAAGTGAAACTAGACATTAGCTCAGCTTCCTGGGCAGGAACATAACATCTTGGGTGGGGGTCTCAACTACCAAGCCAACCAGAGTAGAATTCTGCCTCCCATGGCAGAGAAGGGACACTAAGGAGCCAAGTTTTCCAGAAGGTTTTCTCCCATCCACTGACCTGTGTACACACAGTGGTTATAATGCACGCAAAAATGTCCTTGCCCAGTAGTGACACTTATTAACATACTCCATAATAATTTATACTCCTACTATGCTTTTCATCCCATTATAAATAGCAGTGACAGATATTTAATGAATTACTCTTTTTTTTCATGTCTTCAGGTATTTCTTGCCTCATAGTCTATTAGATGCTAAATAGTAAAATTATCAGTCAATACATTAAATCTTTTACAGCAAAATCAAATTAAATATGAATAGTTAATAAGAAAACCCTGGATGATGTTGTTACCTGAGTTGCATGCTTTCTGGTCTTTAATGTTTATATGCTTCTCAAATTTTAATGCTTATAGTGCTTAGAAATGGTCTTTGCTGGCATTCCTTAGAAGTAATGCTTTAATGATGTTACATAACTTAGAAACTAAAAATACTTGTTTATTATTAAGGGTTACAATGACAAGAAAAGCTGTCAGTAATATTGCAAGGCGTGCTCCCATTGCTTAAAATGCCCAGTCCATCATGCAAGGTTAATGTTACTCTGGATTCTCAAATATAATTGTGATCACAGGCAGCATAGCTCAGCATTCAGAGCAGCAAACACCACCTCCCAAATTTCAAATTTTATTATTAATCAGATTTTTCTGTATTACTTCTATGTTCTGTCTAGAGGCAGCTAACTGCAGTCTATATTATGGCTGTAATCCCACTGAGGGCTTCTGGTGAGGCCATAAACCAGAAGAGTTATGATCATATGATTTAATAGGATTTTCAAAAGCTGATGTAGAATTACAGGCGTCTTGTGTCTATGTACATTCTAATTTAATAGTATCTTTTGTCAACATGTTACTTTGTATTTCACAGTAACATAAACTGCCACTAACTCAGCCAAGCTTTCTGAAGATTCATCTGCTGCTAATTTTGTCTAATTTTAAATTGTAAGTTAATTAATCTGTGAATACTTTTAACAGAAAATTAAGGATGTCTTCTTTTCTTTTTTTATTTCTCTTTTTTTCCCGTTTGTCTGAGTGGTACTGGATGCTGTGTCTCATCCCAACCTTTCACTTTTAAAAGGGAAATATTTTAAAGCTGGGAAAAAATAATGACCCCGATTCTCCGGTGCAGCCCAGCTTTTTTGTTTAATGCTCTTGACAGAGAAATCGTCTTTTAAGCTGGTATCGCCGGCCGGCCGGAGAGATTTTGTGGCAGCCTAGTAGGCTCTCCTCCTC
Source organism: Atrichornis clamosus (assembly GCA_013400975.1). Taxonomy (NCBI): domain Eukaryota; kingdom Metazoa; phylum Chordata; class Aves; order Passeriformes; family Menuridae; genus Atrichornis; species Atrichornis clamosus. The sequence continues at coordinate 22,248 of WBMZ01001150.1, forward strand.
CTCTTCCTCCTCCTCCTGAAACAGCCCCTCTCCAAACCCTGCGATGCAGCTCGGCTTTCTGGCCTAGAGGTTTTGCTTTTTGGTGTCTCTCCGGTGCGGTTTTTAGCGTGCATCCTTCCCTCACTGTGCTCCGAGCACGATTTCTCTTCCAGAGTTTCCGCTGTTCCCTGCGCGGCGCGGGCGCTGCCGGCGGCGGGGCAGCGCGGCCGCAGGAGCTGACGCTCGTCCAGCAGGTAACGCGTGGCGTGGGCACCGTGGGCACCGTACCTGTCCTCGGGCGGCCCGCGTCGCCACGAAGCCCCAGGAGTTGTGGCGGGCGAGGAAGCGGGCGGTTCCGGCACGTCCCGGCGCCCCGCCGCCCTCCCGCCGGTAGGAGAACATCCTGGAGGGGGCGGCCCCCTGCCCCGGCCGCCGCGCCGCCGGCCCGGAGCCCAGCGCCGCATCCTCCCGGTACGCCGAGGCCGGGTAGCTCTGCTTCCAGAGGCCGCCCGCCTCCTCCAGCAGCGCGGGCAGCGCCTCCTCGGTGGAGGAGCTGTGCAGCTCGTCCGCCGCCGCCCCCGCCTCGGGCAGCGGCCACGACACCGAGCTGACCACCACGTAGCCCCCCGCGCCGCCCCACAGCAGCGCCGGCAGCAGCCACCACGGCCACGGCCGCCCCGCCGACATCTTCTGCGGCAGCGCCCGCGCCGCTCCCGCCGCGCCCTCCCGCGGCCGCCGCCCGCCCCGCACCGCCCCCTCCCCAGTGCCGAGTGTTCGCAGCAGCCCCGGACCGCTCGGGACTCGCGTCACGCCTCGGTGCCCTGCCCCCCCAGCCCCGGGTCGTGCGGGAGCATCTGTCCGCATCTGCCCGGGACACCCCTGGGTCAGCCACCGGCGGCGTGGGCTCGCCGGACGCGCTGCTCTGGGGGCCCCTCGCGGTTCCCAGCCCACCCGGGTCTCGCTGCAGGGTTACCCTGCCTTTACCTATCACTTGCGGGGGACCTGCTGGAGCCCCTGGCTCAGGTGCGCGGGTCAGCAGGTATCTCATGTATTACGTTCTCTACATGCACCACAAAACCAAGCAGATGGAGCTGTCCAGGTGGAGGCGGTGTGACCTCTCCGTTTATTAAAATAGAGAGACTCCAGGAATGAGGGTGTCCATGTGAACACACCCGTTGCAGGGAAAGCTTAATTTGGACACCAGTGTCAAGTAACAGCAAGACCCCAAGTTCGAGACAGCGGGCAGCATTAGTTTGGTGCTTGCAGGATACGTTTTGATATGCAAATACATGGAGCTGCTATTAAACGTTTTCCAGGCGAGGTTTTAATCAGGCAAAGGTTTTCATGTATATAAGTTTATATCAATTGCCCAATTTAGTAAAGTGTGTATCCAGCTCCTTTTCTGTTCTTGGCAGTAGACCCCTTCAGTATGGCAATGCAAAGTTGTAATTCTTTAAAACATATGCTTTTAAACTTTCATTGCATTCATGCAAATTATTTAAGGAACACAGGTTCAATAGGAGACAGGGAGGAATGAATTTCACACCAGCCTTTGCCTGTCAGAAGGTTCTCAGGTACATCTAACAGATCTTACCTTTCCATATCTATGAAGAATGGATTTCAAAATCAGTCTACTGATGCAACTTCGGCTTAGTTGTGCCATGAGAACATGTACATCTAATCTAGAATCTAAACATTTATAAATAAAAGTGGACTGGAGAACATTTAATATTTTTAGCTTTTATTTTTTCCTAGACTTGCTGTTCTGGCTTTTTTAAATCTTCACCATAAAACCCTGAAGAATAGTGGAAATGGATATAATGGGACTTAAGCCCCAAATAATTTTTTCTGATTGTGAAGATAGTTCCCGGGAGTATGTAATTTTGGCACCAAACTCTTAATCTTATCTGCAGAATTGAATACATGACTACCTTGTTCTTTAGCACATGGCCCTGTCTACATCTGCTGCAATACCACACTTTTGAAAATTGATTCCCACTTCAGTGCTTGAGCTGAGACAGAAGAATGGAGATGCAAGCAGAAAATCAATGTAGACTTCCAAACCCAAAATGAGTGAAAGCTTCCTAAGCTCCTGACAAGTGCTTTTCTCTAATTCAGGATATGTCCCTTCCTAAAACATCAAAGCAGTTGTCCCTTCTTGAAATAGCAGCCAGGCACAGACAACCCACTCCAGGCATGCTTTTCAAAAATATTTAAACCTCCCATTTCCCTGGTGTTTCAGGGAATTTCCTCACACAATCTGATGCATGCAAGATACAAATCTCATAGTTTGTATTTACTATTTTATATGAATTTATGCCAGGGTTTCTCTTTTTAAATGTTTTTGCTTGTACTTTACTTACAGAACAAGTCCAAAGAAGCTAATTTCTAAAATAATTAAATCAGTAACATTATATACAGCCTATTTTAATTCAGTTAATAGAATTATATGTGAGATGTTGACTCTTGTGTCCTGCAGAAATGGGAAAAAAAGCAGGAATTTCTCAAGACATAGGAATTACTGCTAGGTTCTCTATGCAATTTTAAAGTAAACACTGTAGACAAAAAGCACCATTGACACAGAGTTATTAATTTATGCTGTAGCTTCCAGATAAATTTACCATGATTACCTCAGGTAGGTCTTCAGCTCCACTGACAACAGAAAAACACAACAAATACACAAAACCAAGACACAAATAGTTCACCTTTTTCTTCTGAAGATTTATTCAAATAATCTAAATCACATGACAACTTAAAATAACTGCATTGCTAGCCCAGTTTTGCATTTAGTATTTTAAAAAAAAAGATCTTAAGTTTCAGATAATGAAAACAGTATTTCTTAAAGTTTTATCAAAAAGTAAGAATGGCATAGCATATAGAATTTTCAAGTCAGGATGGTTTTCTCTGAAGATTTGCTGTTCATTGGAGGCAAAGAACTATCTGTCCATCTTTTTGAGTAAGTGTTTCCCTTCCAACCTGAAGATCCAACTTAGTACATGATATAATAATTTTCTCTTCCTAAATTACCTGGATGTGCTGAAAATTAGAAAAGAAACATGGAAATGTTTTGACTGTAGAAATTGTAAATCATATATTTCTCCCTTCACTGAACAAAGAAATCTTCTCAATTCTTTCCTGCTGAACCCGAGGTATTTTATAGATACCCAGCCTTATTTTACATCAAATAAACCCAACAAAAGGAGGCACACATTGGGGTTCATCATAGGATGGCAAAGGTCTGACAGAAGGGTGCATCTACTTTGAATATGTCATTCACACTTCTCACACTTCATGTGTCTGCTGTAAGCCCTTCTATTCATTTTCAAAACAAATAGTCTCAGCCTGTCTCTCTCCTGATGGGGACTGCTTTTTCATGCTGAAATTCTGGCTTTCTTAAAATCAGCAGAAGTTTTGACACCGAATTCAGTCAGGGTCATGATTTTGCTCTCATTTTTTTATCATTTTAGTTAATGATTTCACTTGATCTCTGTATCCTGGCTTATATAGACCACTCAGGTGAACACTTACGATTCCTATAAGCCAAGTAGTTAACTATGTCCTATTTTTTTCTCCCTTTTTAACAAATCAAAGTGTTTGATTTGCTCTCTGCCAACAGAGCTAGGAATAGCATACCCTCAGTCTCTTCGTGCCCTGATTTGCAGGATATTGTATGTTACGAAGGTGTGGAATTGGATTAAAAGCTACAGCACAGTGCTCTGCAGATAAATTCACTGCAGGTGTGCAGTTTAATAGGATTTTAATTTGGTAACAAGTGAACAAAAAGAGGAAGCCTAGAATGTGATTTTCTAGATGAAAAAAAATGCTATTCATGCTGAGAGAAAGCAACTGCAATCTCTGTGATAAGGAATAAAGATCTGGCCAATGCTCTCTGAGCTGCACTTTTATAGATTACGACTTGCTCAGAGCATCTCCGTTACTGCCACCGGTTTCATCACTTCTTAGTTCATACTGTGTGTGTTTGGCTTTGTGGAATTTCATCTGCCACACTTCCCCGCTGAGCCAGTGTGTACAGATCTTCTACCGTCTCACTCCTCGCCCTCTACATTTTTTCATGTAAAACTAATGTTTTCCTTGGGAGATGCCACTAACATGGAATGTATTCTGCCTTCAAGAGTATTAACAATTATTTTTATGCTTCAAACTATATTTAAAGATAAGATTCATAAATGTGCTGCGCTGTTCAAAATAAATGGAAAGCCATGGTTTCTCTGCTGAGGAGTGTAATTTATATTCAGCACCAACTAGGAATGGAAGACCAGAAACAGATGGGGAAGGGAGAGGAAGAATGAAGGTGACAACTGAAAGATCACGAAGGGATCTGCTAAGCCACACATATTGGTGCTGCTGATAGCAGGGTAAGGTTGGGAGATTCTTTTCTGATTTCTGTTACCAGTCCTCCCTCTTATTTTTCCAGGGTTTCATATCAAAACTGAATTTTGCACTAATTTCAGTGAGGTGATTGTGGAGGTGTGATGAACAGATTTTTTTTCCCACAGCATAACAGTCTGCAGAAAAGGCATAGAAATGCCTTGTGGGACAAAATTGAAAAGCTACAGAGGTTGGTGGTGTTGGCAATGGATGGAGTGGAGGATGGGAACTGATGAAAGGCACTGGGCCACAGAGAGCTGCTGAGCCTGCCTGAGGTGAAGAAATTAAAAGCAAACGTTATGAAATAGACCTGAGCAATATGTCAGGCAGCAGAAATGTGGTCCAGGAAACAGCAGTGTGGCTGGTGGATGCTGCTATGGCTGCTGAGGGTTTAGATACCCAACAGAATGGGCTGTGGCTATAGGGAGATTAGTCAGGAGCAGGGACAGATGGTTGCTTGAGAGCATGATGATGACTTTTGGTAGTCAAAAGTCACAGAATAAAAATCCTCATGCAATGGGAATCTACTCAGAGGACCTAGAGATGACAATACAAACAAAGTGGTGTGGGATAGGGATGCTTTTGGCAGGTGTGTTTTTCAGGAACCTGTGGAATTAGTATTGACACACAGAAAGAAGGAACCTGCATGGCTGAGATGAGAGATACCACCCGTCTGAAGAACAGAAGTGGGTAGAAGTGCTCACTCACTCTGCCACAGCTTCTGAAGCCCTTTTGAGCTGCAGGTTCAACTCTGTCACAACCTGTAAACACTTGAACCACAACATAAGAGGCACTTACTAAAATCTCTTTTTCATCCCACCATTATCGGCATCTTGCAAGTAGACTGGAAGAATTCATTATCTGTTGGGTTCTTTGATCTCTAAACTTCTACATTCTCTCAATCCTTCACTGTGACCTTCCCTCATCCACACCTTCTCTCAAGTCCTCATACTCTTCATTTCACATTTTACACCCTTCCTCTCTTACCCTGACTTCCCTCATCCTTCAGTCTTATCAGCCTTGCTCTGTACTTGTGATCAGATACCAAACATGCAAAACTGAGACATATTTATAGGCACATGACTTACACAGACCAAGCCTGGGTCAAGCCCTTGCCTGCTGACCCCTGCAAAAAGCACTGCAATGGGCACAGGAGGCCATACAAAAGGCAGCACAGTGAGTAGCATAGGAAATGGGGCAGATATTGAATACCATTTTTGGTGGTTTATTTCCTCATTTCTGACCATCAGTGGTTTAGAGCTCTCCTGCAAATAGTCAGCACCCGGCTCTGCTTGGCTTTTGACGTAAAGGTGGTATGGCAGGATGGGTCATTATTTTACATTTGAAAAATAACACAAGCTGTCAAACATGCCTATCACAAGTATAAATCATTCTTGGTTGGTCCCCTTTGTGCCTGCTTTCTCCCCCCCAAATTTCTTGGCTGAACTAGTCTTAGCATATCTTATATTTAAAAAAATTAGGGCCCCCCTAAGAGCCTTTATAACTAATAAAGATGCTTTTAAAACAGTCAATTTCCACTCCTAGTCCTAGTGTATGGAAATTGAATACCTCTTGGGAGGAAAATAACTATAGTAGTGTCACCCCAAAAATGTAATTTCTCTGTGATTCTTGCTGCCATTAACAGTTGTCCTTCACAGTTTCCTGGAGAACATGATGTTCTCTGAGATTTAAGACAAGTACCGTTACTGCATGGAAGAGAAATATGAAAACAGCTGAAAGTCTAATTCATCACTTGCATTAAGCACAGAGGCCTGATCCATGTTCCTATGTGTCCCTGTATTTTAGCCCTGTATCCTAGAAGACTTAAGAGTCTATCTTGTTTTCTCCCTGTATGTCATACCTTATGCTGGTAAGTCTGGAGCAGTGGACTGACTGCAAGAAAGTCTGGTAGAGCAGAAAGGTCTCAAGGATTTCATATTTCTGCATGTGTGGAGGGAAGAGAGCCTCTCAGTGCTTCCAACAGTAAGGACAGACCACACTGTGCCCTCTCTCTTTTGATCAGTAAACACAGGCAGTCTGTCAGCTAGCCCACAGCCCGCTCCCAGCCTACCAGAACAGCACTGCTCTTCCTTAGACAACACTTGGGGAATCAGAAGGAGCACCAGAGGTCTGCTGGAAACCTAAGGAAAGAATCAGGAAACTGTGGTGGCAGGGAGGTGAGTGGTGTGGAGATTACAATCCCTTGACAGGATTGTGGGGTGGGGGGCGGGATGTGGAGGATGCTTTGTGGGTTGAGGTTTCAGTGACATTGGATACAGCTCCATGCAAACCTGGATTTCATTAGTTCTACTTTACATGCATAAAACCCCCCAACCAGCCACACTCCTTCCAATCTCTCCTAATTTACTCAATTTATAACTTTTTTTCATAATTTTCTTTTAAGTTATTTTCACCTTGCTGACAGTGGCTGTGTTCACCAAACAACTCAGAACTCTGGAAAACATTGCTTAATCCAAAGTTATTCTGGTTCTGCATCACAAGAGCTGTCTCTGGAGCATTGGCTTGAGGTTGCTCCTCTGCAAAACAGGCTGAGAGATGGTTGGGCTCATAAACACACAGAACAGGGACCTCATTCTGCTTTGCAACCAAGGAATTTCCATCTTCCCTCTCCTCCTCTATATAGGACTGGAAAACGTGAGCCGCAAAATCAACGAGGAGCATATTCAACAAAAGCCAGGATCCTAGGTTTAAAGAAAAGCAAAGATAATTATGACAACTTCTTCATTTGCTTATCTTTATGATGTGTTCTTTTTTGAAGGGCTTAATTATAGTAATGTGTTAGACAAAGTATCAGACTAGCACTCATCAAACAGTACTTACAAAATTCAGTACTTCCAAATATCCAGAAAAATAGGCACCAGCGTAGATTTTAAACATAAATAAAAGTTTTTCCCTTCTTTAACTAGAGAGGAAAGTTGTGATCATTCACTTTCCTGTTCAAGTTCTTCCCCCATATTCACTTCTACTACAATGCTTATCAAAACCCACATATCATCCCCATCCTCCCCTCAGACAAATAAATCATTCCACCTCTGCCCAAGCAAAACCTCCTACAGTCTGTCTTGTATCTATGACATTAAATGGCCCGCCTTGCAGCTCGGGACATAACTACTAAAAGTCAAGAGAGACTCACTAAGGCCATTGACTTTTGAATCATACTTTGGTTGAAAGCCCTTACAGTAAAAAGTAAATCTTCTTCCATGCCATAAATCTGCATAGGAATTCATCAAGTAATTCATAATTTCTGCATCTCACAAAAAAGTTTATATGGACATCAACAAGGCAATATCACAATTGATATGAACAACTGCCATCTACAGAGCTTTAAAAACGAAAAATACTGTCTCCTTTTATATTGTATGTGTGTGAGAAGCTGCTGCTTCTGCTGTTCACCCTTTTGAGGATCTTTAAACTGAGGAAAGTAGGGGGAAGTACTTTTTAAACTATGGAATGAGGATAGGGATTTTTATAGTCGGAGTTGAAACTATACAGTTTTGACACTAGTAGTCCGAGAGTGTTTCTAACAGTGTTACAGGTGTTTGCAACATATCCCAAAGGGATAAGCATGAAACCAAGGCTACCACTCCAATTGTCCCTCGGGAAACTACAGAGGAACACAGTTGTCAAGAGGGATTAGGGTGAAGAGAAATGTACAGCTCACTGCTTGCAAAGGAGAAATGCACAGCTCACGGCTCAGTGCCCACGGCTCAGCAATGCACCCCTGAATGCCTTGGAAGGTACTCCAGTAAGGAAGCGGAGGTGTGTGGGCTGACAGCGAATTCTGTGAGAGAGGTTCATTTTCTGGAAAGGAGATGGAGCTGAAGGAGCTGTAGAGGTCCCATTAGCCCTGACTGCTGTAGCCCTTGCTCCCTGCTGCCTTACAGCAGGGGTAACTGCAGGGTTCCTCTGATCACACTTGGGCATCACCCAAGTGGAGGTTAGGCTCGAAAAGGGTAAAAGTAAATCCTAAATTCAGAGCTGTGAGTATGCCAGTATATTATGTGTGCTGGATGTGGCAAGCTACAAGGCAAGAGGTTGAGTCAGAAGATTAGTTTTGGTTACTGATATTGGTGTATTTTGGGGGTTGCACACTGCATTAACATGACACACAGTTCCCTAAGTACCTGTGTTTCCTCAGTGTGGATGCTACATAGTTTTATATTTTGAAAAAATGCTGAGATTTAAGAAATTTCTGGAAAGCAATGACCCTGAGTACAGAACTTTTACACTAGATGGCTTGTTAACAAAACTGCTTCAACCTGTCTGCTAAAACTCAGTATCCTAAAGGAGTAGAAACATGAAAAAGAAGGGACACTGATAGATCAAATAACCCATCATCTTAAAGAATAAAGAAAGAAAATAATAATGACCAAATTATTGGAGCATCACAGAGAAATATTAAAAAATATTTTAACTCTCTCACATTTGAGAATAAATTCAATCTTAATATTATTGAAGTATAGTAGGAAGACTGTAATAAATTGGGTGAAAATGTAATTTGTAACTAGTTTAATGAAGGCTCAGCAGAGGAAGAGATGCACTCCATCCATTGTATCCCATCCACCAACATAACTGCAGAACAGGGAGGCAATTCATTAAACTCTTCTTGTGGTGGGAAGAGGGAAGAGGATTTCATCATCATGGGGGATTTCAATAAACATTATGGTTCCAGTGCAGTTCCTGGAATGCATTCCCAATTTTCTCATTGCCAAAAATACTGCACATAACATGGGAGAGTTTTTGTGCAGAACTCCTCTGGAGAGAGAGAAAGGACTAATTATTTTAATATTGTAATGCAGCAGCTGATGGATGAGGGACCCTACTGTGCTATGTTCCCTGCAGACACAGAACAAAACTCTGATCCCACTCCAGACAGTTTACAATGTAAACTTAAGGCAAAAGGTAGCAGCTTGATGCGGAAGAAGGGTGTGGTCATACGTGCACAAACACAGGCACTAACGGGCTAAGAATACTGAAGGACACAAAAGACTACAAACTTAACATACCCCTCTGTTACGTATTTGTAGCAAACACATGTAAATATGCTTCTGAAGGGGCATCTCAAAGAAGGTAAGGTTTTCTTTGGCTATTTGTGTGAAGTTGCTTGCAACAGAAGGGTCCAAAATGTGAAGGTGCTCCTTTGAAAATCTAAAAAGTGTTTCATACAGTTTGGAATTAGATGCTGCTCACAGGAGATGGTACATTTCGGAAGAACTGGCCCCTCTGCAAGGTGTTAGAAGTGAAGAGAAAGGCAGTTAGGATAGAGACTGAACTGGTTTAATACAAGGTTGTACCACTTGGAGCCACTTTGAAGTGCACGACCGCACAGTTCCTTCCCTTCTCCTGTCTTGCACTGGTGTATGATGAATTTGATGTTTGACCACTCAGAGCCCTAAAATGGAGAGAAAACTAACCCAGCTAAAGGAGTGACTATTTTTCAGTCAGTTTAGCACCTTCAACAGGTGTGCTCCTGGCTAGGCAAGCACTTCTGTCAGTGTAAGGCGTAAGGAGAAGAAGCTGCTGACAGAGTAACTAACTGCCTTATTGGCAAGTAGTTATTGCAGTGGCTCTGCTCTGGCTGTATTACCCAGAGAGAACCTGAAGGACTCAGAGCTATCACTTGAGAGGTCTGGAATGTTTATGGTTTGGGATATTAGTGGCCCCAGATCTCCATCACACTCTTCTGCTGTGGTGTGCAGCTCTTGTACGGAGGGAAAGCAGAGGCTCTCACCTTAGGCTGCTGTTCCCTGTTTTCCCACAGACAAAGCTATAACTTCTGCCAAAATAGGGAGTCCTGCCCTTCCTGCCATTTCCAACTGCATGCTCCCACTCTCCTCCCTTCTGCTCATCCTGGAGTTTTGCTGAGAGAATTGGTCTGGTCAAAAACTAATCACTTCATTTCCATGACCTGTCTAGCCTTATCACCAGAAGGCTGGCGATAGGAGAAAGGGAGTAGGAAGAAGGGATGTCTCTATTAAATGTAGCATGAATTTATGTCAGTTAAAATCACAGAATCACAGAAACGCAGAATGGTTTGGGTTGGAAGGAACCTTGAAGTCCATCTAGGCCAAACCCCCTGCCATGCACCTTCCACACGACCAGGTTGCTCAACGCCCCATTCAACCTGGTCTTGAACACTTCCAGAGATGGGCATCCACAGCTTCTCTGGGCAGCCTGTTCCAGTGTCTCACCACCCTCGCAGTAAAGAATTTCTTCCTAATGTCTAATCTAAACCTGCCCTCTTTCAGTTTGAAGCCATTCCCCATTGTCCTGCCACTACGTGCCCGCGTGAAAAGTCCCTTGCCAGCTCTCGTCAGCCCCTTTAGGTACTTTTAGATCTGTTGCCTCTACCACCTCAGATCAAAAGGGGGCTTATCAAATGAGAGTCACAAAGATCCTATTTACCAAAACTGTCTGTCCTGTTGATGGTCAGAATCTTGCCTACATTGCTCAGTAGGAGGTTCCATTTCAACATGAAATCTGATGCCTGCTCTTTAAACGCCTCTTTACTCCTGCTTGGCTGCAGATAAAGAAAAAAATTGGTTTATCATAAAGTTGGTTAAAAGGATTCCTTACGGTGTGGCAGACTATTTCCTAGGATAAACTGCATACAAAGGTGAAAAAAAGGAACAAGCATTTTTTTCTATTAGAATACTGAATTAGCTTAGGTTGAAAGAGATCTTTGGATATTACCTATTCTGATTTGTTGTCCAAAGCATGGCCAGCTTATTTCAGGCCTTGTCCAGTCAAGTTCTGAATATCTCCTGGATAAAGATTCCACAGCCTTTCCAGGTAATCTCTTCCTATGCTTAATTACTCTAATGGTAATATTTTTTCCTTGCTATCTATTGGAAATTTTCTTTGCTGCAACTTGTGTCTATTGCCTTATGCCCTATAACTGTGAACCCCCAAGGAAAGTCCCACTCTATCTTCTCTATACCATCCCATGATGTAGCTGAGGGTTATATGAGATGAAGGCACCACAGAATTGCAAAGTACTATTCTTAATTTAAAAAGAAAAAAAAGTAGAAGTTAATTGTTACGGCAACCAACCAAATGCAGCAGTACCAACTCAGTGACACAAATTGTGAATCAGTGAAGGAAGAGGGGTGGTAGAGTTGGTAATCTTTTGAAAAGTACATATGTGAGGATGGTTGTACTTGAATCTTTCACAAAAGCTAGAGACTTTGTACTGCAAGTTGTTATTCTCTCAGTACCTGCTAAACGTCAACAGTTTGGTGAATCAAGGATTTAAGGTATCATGAAGTGTTCTCTTCATTTTTACCAACATATTACTTCTGAATTTTGGTTTATTAGGGAATGTGATGTGTCTGTGAAATGAGAGCAGATACTGAAACTGCTTGAGTGGATATATGCACAGAAATATGCTTGTAGTTGTTTGCACAGATGGAATTTTTGTATGCCAATTAATTCTCCTTTTTCCACAGCATGCATAAATTGTATTTATGCAAATCTGCAGTCTGGTCAGCTTGCTAGTGTGCAAAGTAGCTCCTGCAGACTAGTGTCAGTCAGCATGTAGCAGGATAAATGATGTGATCACTCTTTCTTTTCTGAAATTATTAATTTCATACCTTAATGACAAAAGTCTGAAGATCTGAAGATAAACAGCTCAGGAGATCCCGAAGATCTGTGGAAGATGTCAGTGCAGAAACTAAGTTTTTCAAACCTGTGAAATACAGAAGGGAGATAATTACTTGAAATTATTGGTTTGCTTTTGGTTTGTTTCTGCAGTTCTTAGCTTTTTTTTCTTTTATCGTTACCTTTAAATAGATTAAGACATCTGTTTCTAGCATTTTGCTTAATATACTATTTCTTTAGTGAGGAATAGTACTCTGCTTTGAAATCAGTGAGAATTCATGTTTATGTCCATTTCCAACATAACTGTACTGACCTAGTCACCAAGGCAAAGGTGGCAAGAAAAAGCAGTTTCAATGAGAAAACTGGAATTTGGCTATAAGTAACACTAACTTAGTTATCTGATATTTTATGTGGTTGAGAAAAAAAAAAATCTTGGTTTGTCTGTTGAGGTGAGAAAACCATTTTAACAATAACAGAAAATGGAAAATATTCTGTAGCCCAACGGAAATATAGATAATGTTGCCACACAACAGTGCAGCTGTTCTTCCAGAAGTTTGGAACCTACCACCGAATGCCTTTCATCTCCCTGAATTTATACCCTTCTAATTGAGACATCTTCTTTCAAGCATATCGATAGGGCCTGTGAAACATTGCTTATTATAAATGACAGTTTGGAAAAGCAATGAAAACAGAGGATGCAATAAATTCACCTTGGAAAGAGTAAGATCACCGATAATAGAATGGACAAATGTAATAAGTGTTCAGTGCAGTGGTTTTGATTTTAGCATCATTATAAATATTATTGAGATGGTTCTCCTGATGATTCTGTGAAGAAGACAAATTATTATTCCTACTGCAGGCAGTAACAGAAAGTCTGTGGCACATCCCCTGTCAGTGCACAAGTCGGTGATGGACCAGGAACAAAGAGCTGATGTTCCTCTCAACGTTAGTTCTGTGCACAGCTTTGTCCAACTTGCCCATCTCTTGCTAGTATTTTAAATGGCAGACTGTTAATCTAAAAATTAACTTGGCATTATGTTTCTATTCCTTTTCATTCAGCTGTCAAATGCATTATGTCACAGCTACATACAAACTGTGTATTTTATTGTTTACACCACAACACTGACCCACGGGCTGCAATACAGCAAAAGGACACAAAAGCTGAAAGGTCTTGTCCAGTTCAGCATACAGTATTTTAAAACCTGGCCACAAGAAATGATTTTGTATGTTTTGATTAATAACAGGGGAAAATGTGAAATGTAATGATTGAAAATGTCTTTTCTGTCAAAAGAAACAATAGAAAATTAATATCCCTGCTTGTCAACTTTCTTCTAGGAGATATATAATTCAGTAACACAAGCCCCACTCCTGCTGCCACAAAAACATTTAAGACAGAGTCAGAACTGAAAGCCTTTAGTTCTTAACATTTAAAGTTGGGAGGATAATATCTCATGCTTCATTCTCAATTTTTTCTAGCCCTTCAGGTTACAGCAAGACTGTCATTCCCACTAGGGAAGATGTCATGAATAAAGAAGAGGAAATGCCAGACCTTAAACTATAGCAAGAAAGGGCTTAAAAGGATAGACAAAATACAGCGAAAAATAATTACATTTGAATTGTATGTTTTTCTGCCGCTTCTTTGGATTCCTAAACTTCTCTTGAAAGAGGTTTTTAGTCACGTCCAGAGATTGCTCACTGAAGATGGCATGCAAGCCTGATCGCAGAACAGTGACTGTGCTGTTGTTGTTCAAGAGTGCTCTTACTGTCTGCAGAGAATAAAAAAACAGTTAATGCCTTTCATTTTCTCAAGCCATTAACTCAACCAAATAAGGGACTTGCAAAAGGGAGGCTTCCTTTATTCCATACAAGGCTTCATATGATCAGCCTCCAAACTAGGGGAGGGGAGCGGGGTATAGGATCAAAGGAGATAAATGTGAAGTCGTCTTCAAGAGATTTTTGTTCTGGGAGTTGTTCTTTTCAATGACGCTCTGTGTTGTCTGTGATGCAGCAGACAAGGCTAACATGCTTGAATTATCTGGACAATTGCCTGGGCAATTGGTTTTGCCTAGAGTTATTACAATTACACTAAATGATGGTATTTTGTCTAAAGCATGGAATGGTGTACCAAGGATGACATCCCTCAATGTTATCTGTCCTTAATACATGTTTCAATTAAATTCAAAGGCAAGTTTTCGCAAATTGCTCAGACCTATAAGAGAGTAAAAATAACATTAGAGATACAGTATTAGTTAAAATGGTATTAGTTGGGATTTTATCCCATTTATCCGCTTATGAGTCACTTGTGAAAGAATCTGTCTTCATATTTGTCCCAGAAAGTATTACTCATATAGATATTGGAAACAATTTTCAGACTAACATTTATCCTCATCTCTTCACTTTTTTTAATTAGTTGCTAATATCACACAGTATTTCTTAAGATTCTTGATGAAGTGATGAAAATATTCAAGAAAACTAAATCTGAATCCATCAAATTTTGTTAACCCAAATATTTAGTCTCTCATTTCCATACTGAAATCAGCAAGATTCTAAAGCCTTTTTTGGTCTTTGGGCTTTTTCATGAATAATCCTTGTCCAGTTGGGCTTTCCAGAGGAAAAATATGTTTTGTAAAATTCATCAAAACTTCAGGATTCATAAACGTTTTAACAAATCCCATTCACGGGGTGCTTAGCATCACCCCACAAGCAGCAATGAACACAGCTGACAATTTCTTTGCAAGGATTACCGATATAGCAATTTTTCACCACTCTGATAACTTTTTTGAAATATAAAACACAATCTGATTTTCACTCAGCAATCCTCTTCATCTAAGTTAAAGGCATTTTTCTTATTTGACTTGGAGTTTCCAGTGTCAGAAGAAGAGCCTGCAAGAAGAACACATGACCCAAAGGCTGGGAATTACGGGGGGCAGCATTTTTGCAGGCTGCTGGCACCGACTCCATGCCCCAACACTTTAGACTGGTCCCTTTAGCCATCAGACTTCACTATACTACAGACAATTCTCTAAATGACTGAGAGCCAGCTCTTGCAACATTTAAACAGCTTACCAGAGGCAGGAATCAGCACCAGGAAATGACAAGCATCATATTCACATTCCTTTCTTGTAGGGAATTTGCACCTTTTTATGCTCTAATTATTTCTACATGTCCAGGTAGTAGCAGCTGTCAGCCTGCCTTATCTACACATGGTGGGAAAATTACTTTTTTTCTTTTAAATGCTGACCTTGCCAAAATTGTTCATTCTTTCTCACCAGATGGCTAAATTATTGCAAAGTACTCTACAAGGGATGGTGTGGTTACACTGTTCAGAGGCTGCAGCTGCACAGAGCCTCTGTAGCTCTTCTCATCAGGAGCACTCTCACCTGCTTTGACCATCAGTCTCTAGTGGAAATTCCAGGTGCATTTTAGTCAGAGAAAACTGAGAATGTTAATAGAAATATTGAATTACTCCTACATGAAAAGATGAGATAAACTTCAGCTTTGGAGAGAAGTAACTGACGAAAGATGTGATGGAGGTTTGCAGGAAGATTTGCATGAAGAAGAGTAGAAATTTTAAAATAATAAAAGAAAGTATTTTTTCACACAATAAATGACCAAGCCCTGGAACTCCCTACCCCAAAATGTTGTGATGTCAAAAATCAAGCTATTACATACCACAATGTGGATATAAATGTCATCTCAGATTGCTGGAAGCCAGGAGAACAGTGGAGGAGGAGGGAAGTGTCGCTTGCCCTACTCATACTCACTTCACATGAGCAGCTGATGAGGGCCACAGTGGGAAGAGAGATACGAATCCACACAAACCTAGGATGGGGTCTGACTGACTAAACTGCTCAGCAGTCCTTTCTGAGGGATGTCCACCTCCCCATGAACCATCTGCATATTTCTCACAAGCTGAAAATTCTCAACACCTGCGGTGTTCAGTTTATCATCTTCTGGTGTGCCTTGGACAGGGGGATGCACTTGCAGGAGGGTGTTAACTGGTATTTGTTTCCTACACCGTTTTGCTGGAGCCCAGTACCCATGGCTTTGGCAAGATCTCTAAAGAGAAGTTTTAATCAAGGCTATGAGACTGCTGAAAGACTGTGGGGATGGTCATTTACAGGACTATAAAGTGTTACTTATTGAAATTACAGTTTTTAAGTGGCTGATGGGACTAATCATCAAGTACAGTGGAACTCTTTTGCTTTTTTCTGGTATTTTTAAGAGGCTCTAGAGAAGGTACAAACATCATTTGCAAGAAGAGCTGTAAGCGTATATGTGACCCCGATTCTCAGGTCTGCTGTGTTCAATTTGTGCAGGTTAAACAGTGTAAAAGGGATCTAGAGCAGCCAGAGGCTATTTCTAGACAATTTGCCCCAACTAGCTGCAATTCTCTTGCCCTAAATCGCGAGGTTTCAAATCCAATTTTAACCCTCTGCAGCTTTTCCACACATTAGGAATAGGGAGAGAAGACTCAATAAGCTACAACCAGCCCTTTGACATCACGGCTTGAGCACAGGAAGGATGATGTGAAGTCTGAGTATGCAAATCAAATGCAAATATCTGGGAATAGGTGGCACTTGTGATCTTACTGGATCATGTGCTTCAATACATAAGAAGCCCTGCTTAGAAGCACATAAAGCTGAACTTTTCAGGTGTTAGTATCTCCAAGAGCTGCTGCAGTAAATGGAACTGTGAGTGCTCAGCACTTCATGGAGGCCAACTTTTTGCCTGTGTAGGCACTTTTTGCCTGTGCATACTTGTGCCTTTTTTTTTAAATTTTTTTTTTTTTAAGTAAGTGGGGTGTGTGTTTTGTATGCTGCTGGTGATGAAGTCTTCCCATAAAGAAAAGCTACATTTAGCAGTTCCTCTCCTCCCTCCCTTCCTCCCTCCCTTCCTTCCTCCCTCCCTCCCCTCCCTCCTTCCTTCTTTCCTCACTCCCTACCTCCCCCCCTTTCCTTCCTTCCTTCCTCCCCTCCTTCCTTCCGCCCTCCCTTCCTTCCTTCCGCCCTCCCTCCCTCCCTTCCTTGTTCTCTCCCTGCTTCCCTTCTTCCCTCTGTTAATTGTGGTGACACAGAATAGTGATTCAAGTCAGGTGGCATGTTGGGAAAATCTTGTACTTGATGTTTGGAGGAGAGAAAATACCACCTGTTCTCTTTTCCTTTCTTCCCTATTTGTGACCTACCTTTTCTGCAGTAGCCCAGACCACCTCAAACCCCAAGAGTTTGCAAGGATCCAAGAACACCAATGTAAGGAATGCTGCAGAAAGGGTAGAGGCATTCATAATAATGCAGCACTGAATGAAACTATTTACTTTGCCATGTTCAAAAGGTTAAAAATGCAGCTTTTGGAGACACCTCTGCAGCTGAGAAGAATGATATTGCAGAGCAAAAAACAGGCAGAAATATTAATTGTTAGAGATATTTTTGACTCTTTCTTCCTAAGGAAAAAAGCCAATCTGAGTGATTGGACCCTGAGGAGAAAAGGGGCAGAGGAGGCTACCCTGAAGCCCTCCTTCCAACACTGTCAAGGCAGAGGACGTAGAAGATTTTGCAAGCTGATCCCTGGGATCCATGAAAAAGGGGAGGATCTTGAGCCCTTAGAGACATCACAGCCAGCTCCCTGACCATGCAGCTTCTCCACAGCCAGTGTTTTAGTGATTTCCCTTGTGCAGGATGCTGCAGCACTCATCAGAGGGAGTGGTCAGGATGTTGTAAAACACCAACTTTGGAATAGCTCCACCATGTGCCCTCTGACTGACTTTGGCATGGACGGGTGAAGATACTGGAAACTGTCATCTGACCTTTCCAGCTACTGTGTTCTCCTCCCCATGGGGGACATCAACCACACCTCAGAGGCTTTCACCGAATCCAGAGGGAGGAAAATGTCCCCTCAGCATACATAATGGAGCGGGCAAGAGATGGGTAGGCGGGGGAGCGTGAGTTGAACCATGGCCAGTACACAGTTAAGAACACCCACGCTGCTGCTGCTGCTGTTGTCCTACAATGGAGCATTTCAAAACCAGTCCAAACTGCTTGCGTGAATGAGATGCCCAGCTGTTTTGTTTCACAGATTCTGGAACGTACCTTGGCCATGTTGCAAAGGTCTGTCTGTCTCCTGAGTCTTTTTACAAACTCTTTAACTTCTGTTAAAGAAGAAGAGGCAGATGTTTCACATCATTAATATTTTACAGTCTAAAATACGCTAATGAAGACAAATCTTTTAAGTTAGAAAGTAGCTCCCTAGGGGTGCTCTGGAGGGTAACGGAGGGCACAGCAGGGGCACTGAGCCAGCATCATGTGTGGGGTTGGGGATCTCCGCAGCCAAAACTTGCAAGGAGGAACTGCCCAGGTCACCACTCTTCCTTCATTGTGAATCAACTAGCCCGTGATGTACAGGAAAAAGAAATTAAATACTTTTTTACATTTAGTACTCCCTAATTAAGACTAATGCTCTTTTATTTGTACGGTTTCAGGTGACTGAAAGCAACGTTAAATCTAAACCTCCTGTATTTCGTTTAGATGGTTTACATTTCCACCTCTATGTATCTATAATTCTGCAGCACTGTTAAAAGGAGTTGGTTTCTCTGGTTCTACTTTTCTTCTATTTATAACGTGGTATATGTAATTATGAAAAGCATGGTTCCAGAATACCCTTCTTAAGAATAAAATAAATAACTGATTCTCAGTTGCAGGAATATAAAATATAAATAAACTTCTGTAGACAGACAATGATTTTCCAGAGAAAATTTCTGTTTCCGTGACATTTGTACAAACCAGAAAGACCAGGATGTATATACAAAGGGTCACAGCCAATTAATTACATATATTTCCATGCACACACACATGTTAAAAACACATTACTAAGCTTTCTCTGTCAAGCATTGAAATGTAAGAAATGCCAGAACTAAGTGTGCCTGCAATGTTGAGCATACAAATCCTAATACAATCTTTTACCTACACAGGAGCCTGCTTTACCACTGAGGAGTTGGTCTTCACTCAGTGAGCAACTGAGCAACACAACGTATTACTCAGAATCTTCAGCATAATATATATAAATACATGTGTGTGTTTAAGTACATATTTACAAACACACACATAAACACATAGCTTTGTAGAGTACAGATTTTTTCCAATCCTCTTCTAATGTCAGTCATAGTTTCCCTATGGGGCTATGGCATTTTTCCTTTTATATTGGACAACGCTATAGCCATTAATTAATTTATCAGGATAAAGCCACTTATAAGGGAAGAGAGAATAACATTTGAATTTCAGAGGGCATGCTGCTTACGATTGCTCATCTACACAGCCAAAGCAATCATGGCAAGAGACAGATCTTTAAAAGCATTTAAGTACATTCCAATTTACCATGAATTGGGAATAATTTTGGCTTAAATTCGTTCTCACACATAATCTAAGACTATATATTTTTAACTGTATCCCAACTAACTCTACTCATCTACTGTAGTTGTCACTACTATCAATGTTACATCCGCTAAAAAAATTTGAAAAACAATTTAACAGTCTTGCAATACAATCTTCTCTGCAGTTTAACCAAAGACTATTTTTGAAAATATCTCTCTTACTCAAACCTACCATTAGATTTGGATGTTTGGAGAAGTAATGGAAATCCTCCCAAAGGATTAAGCATCCAATGTTTAACATTTTCACTGAATGATTTGATTGTGTCTATGTGTTGTGCAGGCACCTCCTCCAGGAAATCAGGAAGTAGGATGTTCTCCATTTCCTAGAACACAAATTCATGGTGCTACTTATGACTGGTGTACTACAGACATTTACAGCAGCATGAAATAAAATTGTATTGATAGTTTAAATGTAAATGTAAAGAATACCTTTTTTTTTCCAATTAAGCAAGAGCTAAGCTACCTTTGTTAGCAGAATGAAAAAGATCCTAAGAATGAATTGCTTCCTGAATTAATTTCTAGACAATACTCAATGACCTGCTGGAAATAAGAAGCAAATTATTTTTGTCAGAAAACTGCCTATTTCTGTGTGGAAAGTCACTGAGAAATGCAGTTGTGTTCTCAAAGGAAAAGTAACTCTCCTAATCTGGAAAACAGTTATCAGTTGAAATTTCAGTCACATACCCTCATGCCAGAACCACAGACAATATTTATAACAGCACACTCCATTGATAGCAGGAACTTTCAAAATAAGATATAGGAGCTAAATGGAAGCTATCTCAAATTCCATTGGCTCCTTTCAAAATCCGTGCTGGGCTCTCTCAGAAGAAGCCATAGGATAGAGTTGAGGTATAAATCAAAATCCCATTGTACAGCACAAAAGAAAGAGCTGGCCTTTCTCCTTAGAACTACTAAAAAGACACAAACACATAATAGCATAATTCCAACAAGCAAATGTGTCGACCGTACCTTGAATAGATACCTGTCGTAGCTTTTTAACAGCTGGCACACATCTGGCAAGCACATCAGTTCTATTCTTTCAGGCTGCAGAGAGGTCCAGAATGACATGATACAGTCTTCCACCTGTCACACAAAGCCCTTTATGAATTTTCACTGATTTTACACTTGTGGAATGTGAAGTGTAATTCAGTAAGACAACACACAA
Source organism: Atrichornis clamosus (assembly GCA_013400975.1). NCBI lineage: Eukaryota > Metazoa > Chordata > Aves > Passeriformes > Menuridae > Atrichornis > Atrichornis clamosus. Next base: position 42,824 of record WBMZ01001150.1, read on the forward strand.
AAGGAATGGAATGACTGTGGAGATAGGCTCTTTGCCTGGGCCCATCCTGGCTGGGCTCCATTGTAAGTGGAAGTGTCCTGGGGAAGTAGCAACAAGCTGAACATCACAAGGCAGCGTACGACAGAGGAGAGAATCAAAGAATCGTGCCATGAATGTGAGGATGTAATGAAAGATATGTGTCCATGGCCATGTATTATGTGCTCAGACCTACTGATGTGCCAGAAGGGCTCAGAATGTACTTACAAACTCAGATTCTGGGAGCATGTTGTGTTAATTCAGAATTCCAAAATAACTTGATTGAATGCTCCTTTAGCCCTTAGTAAATCATCATCTACTTTAGCTCCAACCATCAAGTAAATAAGCTACACAGATACAATTTTACCCTTTCAGTTGTTTGCTGTTGTCAGAATAAATGTTATTAAAGGAAAGGCATACCTTGTCAAGCTTGGTCTCTCTCATCATTTGTAAAATAACTTGACAATAGTTGTAGTAGTCATTGGCAAGCAGTGCAATCTGTGAGCAAAAAGAGGGTACAAAATGATCTCACAGGAAAAGAGCTAACTTGCCTTATGGCCACATACTTTGAACGTACCAGTTCATAGGGGTATGTCTCACTTTGCACTTGATCTCCAAAGAAGAACTGGTTGAAATCAGGAGAAAGGTAATGAAATGTCTCTTGCTCAGTCTTCAGATAAACAACAGATGGATAATACTGCAAATCCTTACTCTTGGTGCATCAGAATTTATTTTGAACAATAACAAAAAAAAAAAAGATTGCAATTACCTTATCAGTTTGGTTAAAGGTATTACATATTTCCTTGAAATTGTAGGATATGATTTTATAATAAGATGTATTTCTTTAGAGAAATGCTTGTCTTTTTTTCCCTTCTTTTAGAAAATGGGGGTCAATGAAAGAAACAAGCAGGCCTGCCTAAATATTTAAATTCTATATGGTACATGAATTTCTTTTCAAAACCAGTGAATATTTAATGTTATACATCTCTTCCACATATATTTTCTATAGCACTCATGTCACACTTGTAACCCTCTGGATAAGGCTGCAGACAGTTGCTGTGCTGTCAGGATGACAGCACATTTCCCACTGGCTGTCATGTACGCACCTCAGAGCACCCATTACTGCACCCGAGCGCTCTGTACAAATAAGACAGACACCCAGTGTCTCATTCTCTCCTCACTTTGGTCCGCATAAGTTTGTTGCTAATGCTCTGCTGGCTGACATCCAACCAGCCCGGTGTCAAGCCATCCCATGACAGCTCGCTGAGGGGAGAACTGCCACAGGTTAGCTTTGCATCTGCTCTTTTCAGTGAGCAGGGATTTTGCTCTTTTTTCTTAGTCATTTCCTAGTATTTAAATACTTCTCATGCCAATAAACTCTGAGCATGCTGAAAAGGCACTGCCTCACCAGCATGAGGGTCTGTTACCGTGGGCCTCAGGCAAGGAAGGCTGTGCCCCACTAACTCCCCTAATATTCAAAATCTGGGCTGTCAGCTGCTATTTCCGCTCTCAGTACAGACAAAATTATTTGAGCTGACATTAAGACAACAAAAATATTTAGCTAATGGGTGAAATAGGAGTGGGGGAAGTAAACATGCAGTGAGATTACACAGACAAAGATTATTTTGAAGAAGATGGGCTAACTGTATGTCATCAGAACACATTAGATAGCAGTTCTAATTAAACACACAGATAGATATATTGTTATATCTAATGTATCTGAAACTCACTGTTCCTTTTTTTTGTCTATTCTTCTTGTAATCAGCTGCATTTTCAGAACTCCATGGACTCCTACTGTGATAAAATATACAACAGAAAAAACCGAAGCAAATATTCAACAGCTCACTGACTTATTCTGTATTTAGTAAGAAAATGAGCTCAAATTGGAAAGAGCGCACTAGGTTGGAGCATTACGTTTGGGAAACAAACCCGACTCTCTTTCCTGTCATTCATTAGTCCCATGATTTTCTAACAAATCTAAAGACCAATTTCTTAATTTTAAGATAAAACTGAAACATTCATTTTAGCGACAATTCACCATCTAACAGTGCAATGTCTTCAAACTCTTTGCACCAGAACCATGAGTTTGTATTTGTAGTTGCAGTTCCTTTGGAATGGTAATAATTATTACAAAAATGAAAATAACAAAAGCATAATAACCCCTGTGCTTATGTTTCACAGTTATTACATTTTCTGCACCGTACATCAGTTTAGATGACATTTTGTTTCTTAATTCTTCCCATTTACTTTGCAAGTTGGCCATAACACAGTCAGAATTGACCAGGACCTGCAAAGGCTTGACCACTGTACAGGCTGCTTTCTTGCTGTACTACCTCCCACCTCTCTTCCCTGCCTGTTTTGTTGAGGCTAATGCTACCAGAGGGAGAGGCAGTGTTGCTAGTAAAAGGGATGTGCAGCGAGAGTTGGATGCCTCCAGTCAAGCCTCCATCTGCTGCTGACACCTGCTCACTGTCTGTGAAGGCATTTCAAACTGGAGGGTCCTTTTGGATTTGGCTGTTTTGAAGGGTGACAGGCTATCTCATCAGATCCTGACTGCTGGGTTTCACTGCTGTGATGTATGACAAACCAGGATACCACCACATGTCCTGAAGGGACAGAGGACAAACCTATCTGCCTGTAAACTTCAGCTGCTGAAAATGCTTCCTCTCAACTCTCTGCCCACAGGACACCCTTGTCACCTATCCCTCTGCCCTACATCATGCCATGAAAGCTGTGCTCCAGTGGTACAACCACACTGGCTGCCCAAGATGGGGCAAACGTTCATGCTGGGTATGTTTGGTAGTGCTGGTGACTCTTTCTCCCAAATGTTTTAGAGGTGGTGAGTGGACAAAGGGAAACACGTGTAAGCAGAGACGTTTCATAACACTTCTTTCAAATGGGTTCTTCCTGCAGATTTCTAAAGCCTGGGAAACAAAATTAATGAATATTTTCCAGCTCCTGCTCTCCCTGAGAAGGCGGCCAGCTGTATCTTCTGCTGCTGCTACTATGGCAACACATATCAGCATCGCTCGCCCCCGGTGCCTTGGTTCCCATGGCAGACTGGCTCCGCGCTCCCTCGGCACGGGGACGGCGGGGGGTGACAAGAGGTGCTGCATGGGCTCTCCTGTGCCCCAGCAGCCAGCTGGGAGCTTGCTGATGGTTAAGTGCAAATGCCTAAGGAACGCTAACAGTTCTATCTGTGTGCTCCCACTGTTAGCAAAGGGGGTTGGGACTCACCTGATGCTTGGCTGCACGTCAGAGATGCTCACTTCCCCTGGAGAGTAGTGCCTGGGTAGAGACGGAACACACAAAAGAGGAGGTGGGTGGGAGAAGGGGAAAATGGGTGACAGCAAAATCACAAGGAGTTTCAGCACCTCTCTTGCAGAATTTGGATGATGCTATGGGGTGGGAACTAGAGCTAAAATGGGAAATACAAGAATGGGGATGAAAAATAGATTAATAGAGAGGCAAGTGGGAAGGACAACAGAAAAATGAAAGGAGGGAAGGTGGTGAATGTGCATACTGTTGACTGTCGGATTACATGGAGATTAGAAAAGTTAATTTGCTAGAATCATATTTTTTTAATGAAAAAATAATGGGTTTGCTTCACTAGACAGTCAGGAGCCAAAACCCTCCCTATTACTAGAATCATAAGGTAACTCTTACAAAACCAAAATTCAGTGACATTTGTTTAACATTGCTGCACTTGGAACCAGACCAGTTTAGGGAGAGATTTAGAGAGAGTACCATTTTAGGGAGAGTTTGTCCTCAAAGCTCCTGTTCCTAAAGTCAACGCATTCTTATTGTAACATAAATCAGTAAATACCACATTCCCCTAATGTCTTTAATACATTTGGAGTCCTCATTGATTACAGTTGCATTTATTTACACAATTTTCATAACATCATCATCAGAGCTGTGGTACAAATATCTTCAAAGAATTGGAGATTTCTAAATGAACCAACTCAGAGGTGCTGTGTAAGAGCATCCTCATCACTCCTTGTGTGAACATGTTCCAATCCTGACACATCCAAGGTCCCACTATCAAAAAGCAAATGCCTTCTTTGTATTCAAAGGCAAACCATTATAATCTTACTGCCATTTCTACGACACCAACAAGCATAGCTCCCAAGCTGCCAGATCCTCCAGAAGACTAGTTCCTCACTACCAGCACCATGTCAATTGCTGACTATCTCAACATAGTCAAGAAATATTCTTTTCAGTAATTAGAAAGAGTGGTTCATAGTTTTGAAACCATTCCTTTCTTCACCAGCCCAGAGGCTGACGGGTGCCTTGGTCTCTCAGCTGGGCTGCGGGGCCCACCTTCTCCTCCGGGTGACAGAAAAAGTATCCGCATGTTGGACTTTATTCAGACATGGGAGGGTGCAGTAGATATTTAGGACACTTTCACAACTGGAACAGATACCCCCTGTCTCTGCCAGAGGGCAATGGCAACAAGCCAGAGAAGCATATCCCATTAGAGGGGTCTGGACAATAGACTGGCACTGGATTGCAGTAAAATGGTATATTAGAAATCTTCTTCACTCTGATTTGGAAATTTCCATAAAAATTGATATGTTATGAGTCAAATACCCTGCTGTGTGTAGACATAGGATCACCTACACAAGAACAAAATTTATTCTTGCAGGTAGAAAAGTCTTCAAGTTTTAATTGCTTTTTCTAAATTTCAATTTTATAAGCAAAAGCCAATCTAGAATTAGCCATTGCTGGTTTTATCTGTTTCATTGGATCATGAAAACTTAACTGTGATTTCAAAAAGTACTGAACCCTACTGAATGGACAGTAAAGATGAGGTATTTCCTTGCTGTGCTCCTACTTAATTGCAAAGAATGTACAAAACTCCATACAGATCGAAAGTAACTCACTTATTTGGTTGAAGCTGATGCTTATTTTGTATGTGACCTAATTATTTCTTTCAGAGTTGTGCTACTCATGCTTCTCTGGCTGTGTTTTGTGCTTTTTGGCTGCTTTCTTTCTGTTTTATCCTGCTGTGCTAAACAAGATACTAAGAATTGTGACACCCATCTGCCCAGGTGCTGTGGGCCTGCACGTTGGCTTGGGACAGAGACATGTAGCTGCATTTACAAGAGAAGCTGTTCTAATTTCAGCTGTCTGGCTTCACTCAACAGCTAGTGTCTTCTTACAATTGTCTTAAATGAAGGAAGCTTCAGAGAAGCACCAGAGAAGATGGCTCATTTCCATGAGGAGGCCAAGGACAGAAGCTATGCTGGCATATGTGGTGCGCTTGTCTCCCAGCAGTGGCTAAAGGCCTTCTTTTTGCCCCTGCCCTGAACTCAGCTAACATTGTTTCTTTAGTTCCTCCTACTCTGTTTAATTTTTCCTCATGTCTCTATGTTGGGAGGAAAAAGCAACAGTTCAAATAATTCTGTTCTCTCTCATCTCTCTAATGACCAGAACCATCAGCTCTCCTATTATGTCCATCAAGATTGCTATTTTCAAGTGATGCTGCAGGAAAACACCTTTCTTTCTCTGAAGAGGAAAGACCAGAAGAGACTTAGCCAGAGACCTGCAATATTCCTTAAACAGTGGACAAGACCTTTCCTCATTGTGGATGTCAAATCCTAGGCCTGTTCTGGTTATACTGGGTGCAGGGAAAGTTAAGGATATCACTTTGGAAAGGGTGTTATGGGAAACCAGCCTCAAATTGCCTATGAATAATTTGTTTAGTCTCACAACAACTGACTGCCACTTGATTATCTGCAGAACCTGATCCTCTGCCCTGTCCCATCATTTACCCTTGTCCCTCTATGGACTTCTGCAACATTACTCTACTATAAGACCTGTGAAGGTAACAAACCCATGGGTATAATTTTTCCACGATCTTCCAAAGCATGCACCCAATTAAGGAAATATTATATTAAATATCACAGACACTGAAACTGTTTCATCATCACCAGATATCTGGGTGCTTAATAGGCTGACGTGTATGCCCCTAGCATTCATGCTATAGAATAATGTTATATCTCCGTATTAAAGAATGGAAATCAAATTACAGGATTCATCCATATAAACACTAAAATAATGTACAAGACTGTAAGAGAGTGAGGATACAAGCCTGGTCTTCAAAATCCAAGGCGTAGGCTGCATCTAATTTTCTTCTTCTCTGTAAAGGAGTGTAAAACCATTACAGAATGGCAACATTTCCCTTCCTTTTTTGGGGGGAATAAACACAAGCCTGTGGTTTGTTTATCTGAACAAGCTTAGCCACGAGAATTCTTACACTCCTGCCCACAACGGGACCATGCTCCTGTCTGTACTTTAATCTGCCAAAGTAGCTTACATTCATCAATTACTTTAAGGCTTTTAAGTTTGGCAATCAATTTATACTTGTCTTACACATTTTCTTATTGATTTCTCTTACAAGAGGTGATTTTAAAAACTGATCTTTTAAATCAAGTGAAGCAAGTATTTTTGAAGTATTGTTTCAAGTAGTAAAAATCTCAGATAACATGACTGTGTGTAGAACTCTTCAAAACAGTGCAGTCATTTATGCTTTAATACGTTTCTTCGGTCCGCTCTTTAATAAGGAAGGTGATAGAATGTCATGAAGCCATTTCAACATGGTTTGTTTGAGCTCCCATTTAGAATCTCAATATATTATCTTCTTTTAAGTTCAGCATGAGTTCCTGATCTTAAGATCTACGTGGCTAAAATGTCCAATTTAAGGAAGTCCAATTAGGCAGGGTCTGTTTCCAAAATGCAGCTTCTCTATTAAGGCATAGCACTTAATGGCACAGCACTTTCCTAGTGTGTATAATGAGAAGAAAAATATAATGCTTCTGTCAAAGTTCAAGAGATGATTTACAGACTTTGATGGACAGAAAATATAGAGACTATCATGAGACATTTTTTGATTAAAATAATTTAAGAAACAAACCTGAGATAATTTTGTTCATACAGAAGACAGCAAAAACGTGCGTAAAAGGAAGAGTCCTTCTTGATAGCTATTCCATCATAATGATATCTAGAAAATTTAAAAAAGATGAACTGGCAACCATATGATTTTCAACAAGTCAGCAAATAATTCATAATACTCTTTTGAAAGCAGATGATCATTCTATTTAACCAAGAAAAGATCAAGTAGAAAAAGCCATATTTGTTTTTAAAATTATGTTGAATATTTATTTTCCCCAACAGAAGATAATTACACAAACTCTTTACAAACTCTTTTTAACAGTTTTTGCCCTGGAATGATACCTTCTTCTAAATGAAAAAAAACCCCAAACCAGTGCATGGAGTGCAACAGATTTGTACAGGACAGTTAGTGAAGTCAGGGACCAGAGTTTTAGCAGACAGAGGTCCCCATAACCCCACAGAAGTCACAGTATTTAATGCAGCTGTTCCTCAGTCATCTACAGTGACTTGGTGACTGGATGGCCCATCAGTGGTCATAGCAAGATAAAACCCAAGAAAACTGCCAGACCTTCTCTAAGATTTATTTGAGCTCAGTGAGCAACAGAGACACCATCACTGATACCAGCTGGCTGTTCCCAGACTGGGACACTGGGGAGCCAGGAGAGCAGTGCTGTGGTTTGGGGCCACCTGCAGCCAGGAGGGGGTAATCTTCTGCTGATGGGAAAAGTATGGAGGCTGGGGGCTATCAGACACCATCCCAAATCCTGTCTGCTATGAGGAGAAGCCTAGGAGTGTCTGCCATGAGGCACTCCCAAAATAAAGGATCTCCTGGCTCAAGATGATTGCAAGTCCAGACTAGTGGAGACAAGTCGCAGATCAGGTAAGGGCATGTTGTTCTCAAAGCCCATACTTGACAGCTGCAAAAAATGCTTGTAAAATTACTCTGTCTCAATGTCCTTAAAACATCCCTTTTCCCAGTCTGGATGTTCAGAGTGTGATTGTAACTTTGGATATGAAAAAGGACCAAACTCTCTGTGCTCTAGAAGAAGAGAGAGAAGGGAAAAGAAAGGACATTTAGGAGAAGGATTTGAAGTTGTCTGATTTAAATGGTTTGAAATTGTACAGCATTTCCACTGACCACCAGTATATGCTGGGTCACTCCATGGATATGTGCAAGGACAACAGACTTTTACCATGGCTGCCGCCCCTCAAGGCTTTCCTGGCCTTGAGACTCAGCGTGTCAAGAGCTCTGAGTAAGGTTGTGATGTCTGGCAGATGCCTCTGGAAACCATGCTGTTAATAGCCAGTACAAATTGGAGCGCTAATGTTTTTAAAAAAGCGCTCTTGTCTGGAATTCATGCCCTACTAAAGCAGATCTGATGTGGTGGTTTTCATGGAATTAATTCTATTTTAATGTCCTTGGTTACACCATGAATTACTCTGGATCTTGTGTTGTGTTACAGACTTGCAACCAACAATTCAGCTGCCATATTACAGTGCTGGAGTTGAAAAGCTGGCCACTTTAAAATTTTATTAGAATAGTTATAAATCACATTTGCAAAGAAAGTATGCAAACCCAATACCTGATACTCCCTGCTGTGGTCCGCTTTCTTGTCACCAGGCCCGGGAAAACTAACTGAATAAGCTGCATAAAAAACCAGAAAATTAGAGATACTTGGCAAATTCATTCTAAGATGCAAAAATGTATCTGCCACATTTTTTTGTCTTTAATCACTTTTTTTGCTTTTCATCATTTCCAGGCTAATACCTCTCCTTACATACCTCTCAAATGGTAATTGTTGAACTAAACTCAATCAGGCTTTTGAGGATCGAAGGCTAAGTAATTTAAGGGATTACCTCCCTCAGGTAGGATTTTCTTTGAGAGTTTAACCTTGCACTGAAAAACTGCCCACACCAGGAGAACCACTGCAGTTGGGGGGCTGTTAATCAACCAGGGGAACTTGAAGGTGCCCTGATGTCCCCATACTTTGCCAGACCTGCAAGTCTTATTCATTTAAGTAGGACTTAATCAGTAAGGGGCTTCACCTACCCACTTATACTTGAAGGTGTACTGACAGGATAGGCCTGACTTATCTGTTTTGAAAGGACCTGAATCACCAAGCTGCAAAGCAACCTTTTGAGCACCGTGGTGGTAATGAACTGAGGTCATGCAGCATCTGTCAAGGTTAGGCTCTACAGAGTAATTAGATACTGTCTGGGTAATAATCCACTTCACTATGATCATTCTGCATGAGCTGTCCTGTCAAGACAGAGACTGACTCAGGACACCCGGGTCCAGGACTAACCCAGGACACCCTGACATTCCCCATATAGCAGGAATAGGGGATTTACTCCACATTAGTGAGGAGAGTCTCCACTCAGCAACACAAAGCTTGGGCTCTGTGCAAAGTCTGTGTTGTTGGTCCAAAGGCCTGATAAAGGACAAATTCCCCCTCATATAAATGTACATCTCTAGTTTTAATGGTGGTCCTGTTCTTTGCATGTTTCTGCATGCACCCACCCCAGCTGCTCCCTTTCTCAAGATCATAGTTTAGCATAATCCCATTTTTCTAAAAGGGCAGGCTATGAAACTGGGGCTTTTGTGGCACAAGACATACACTTCTTCCCACTGCCATTTCTACAGAGCCAGCGATGTATTTGGGCAAAGGGAGAGGGCAGGTGAGACTAGCAGTGTCTTCAGTCACCATAGTTTGATTCAAAGGGGCTGGACTGCAAAAGCCCTTGCAGTCCACACACGTGTGGCGCAGTCGGGTTACTGCAGCTCGGTAAATTATTAATAGCTCAGCCCACTGTAGGCTGGGTAACTGATTTCATGTGCACCCTTAGTTCAAACCAGGGCTGCTGCCGCTCCTGCTCTCCCCAGGGTCTTGCTACGTGGTCCATTCTCCTGCCGCAGAAGGACAGACCATTTCAAGGCACTGGGGAGCTGCACCCCAACATGCTCCTTTGGGACGTGTTAACTTGCACCTCAGTGCACTGGGTTGGTTAAGGCTGTGAGCACCAACCCACAGCAGCTCTGTCTCATCAGCTCTTCAGCGTGACCAGACTCATGCTTCATCTGTGCCTGTCCCAACTTAAAAGTCAAGCACATTAACATAAACCACAAGAAGGCTTAGCTTACAGGTGGCAAGTCAGTCGTGCTGGAACACTGGAAGTGTACAGGCAGGATGGGATTAATCTTACCTACATGGCTACAAGGCAGAGATGTCAAATCGCTGCAGACTATGTAGTCAACGGAGAGAAACAGGCATCTGAGGCCCATTTCATCTGACTTGTCTGAGATTACTCATTTAGTGTGAGGAAACATACGTAACTACTTAATTCTCTCCATTGGCTACCAAGAGATTTTTAAGGTGACTAGCTTCATGGTCCATGCCTATACTGGGCCAGGCAAATTATACCCATGGTCTTAGCTGATGGGTGATGATCCATTAAGCTATGGTAATAAATTACACTGGATCACTCACTCAAATTTTAATTTTCAGCAAAAGTGATTTAAATCATCCAGTAAAAAAATTAGAACCAACTGAATTGAGCTAAATGATTGCTAGAATGGGGTTAGCCACACAAATGAAATTGTCTTCAGGTACAACTTGTCCTTAAATTATTTTGGACTTGTGCTAAAACAATGCTTAGTAGCTCTTCCTATGGGAACTAATAGAATGTTTGCAGTAAAAAATAAGAAGTTCCGAACAAGAAGTCTTGAACAACAAATAATCACAAGGCTTTCTATCTTCTCTAATTTGTTAAAAAAGGTTGAAGAGCTATGCATGTTGGTTGCACTTGGGATTTCTAACTGGTAATTGTTCTGTGGGTTGTATCAATCTCCATGTAATAGAAGAGTGGAACTGTTAGAAGGAGATTCAGCTTTATGTCTTTGTTTGTTTTGCTTGGATGATTCTGTAACAAGTTTTTTAGGGTGTGTTTGGAGCAAAATCTCCTCAAGTGTACTTAAAAGGGAAAGTATAAAATTATGTAACAACTGAAGAGTCATCTTTTAAAGATAGAAGAATCATCTCCTCAGGATGAGTTGTTTAACCTGCTGTTAAAATCAGAAAACTGGTAAAACTTTCTAAAATATATTGGCAAAAGAAATCCTTGCTACTGTAGCATACACCAGTTCCCTGAAGAAAATAAACTCCATCCCAAACAATACTCTTTTCCCTAGTATAAATGCATCTACATGGGGGCTTACCAGAAATACACCAGAAAATGCACAAGCATAATACATTACATATTCATTCTTCTCTGTTATTTAATCTTTTTTGATATTAAGTGTGTATAGTCGATGATCAGATTTTCTGTTTAGGCACCTCTGCTTCTTATCTTGTATATCCTATCTACCCTGTACCTTTCCAAAGGTGGATGGATGTACTTGAATCTTGAAATCTGGATTGCAGGTTTCAATATACAGCTCATATAGTAGCCGACAGGGTACAGTGCATCCTCCACACAAATAGAAATTATCAGCTAGCCTTTAAAACAAAAATCATCAATTGGTTTATGTCAGAGTTAGCAGAAAGAACTGATAGATTATAATAGTTTATCAGGTTTATAGTGAACTCTGCAATAGTCACTCTGATTTTATAGATGGATACAATCAAAAAGAGCTACTTCCTTCGTGTTAATCTATATCCTGGGAAACAATATACATTTTCATATAAATATATACATATGTATTGTCTATGTTTATTTTTAACTTTTAAAGTTATATTTTCCTTGTTTTCAACATATAAGAGAGGTCATGTGAAACTCTGCTAAGAAATTAACTAGTTACCATAATTTTTTAAATTAAAAATTAAAAAATACAACTTAGTAATATCATTAAAACATTAACACCAATACAGACAGTATCAGAATGTCTCATATTCAAAATGTTGTTGCACCAAAGGATCTAACTTTGGCCTTCTAAATAACAAGGCATCCACTGTACCAAAGATAATAATACGAACATTTTTCCACCTAAAATGTGCAATATAGTGTTTTGGGACAGAGTGCACAAACTATAAAGTACTGCATTCTGTTTCCATACAACCTCACTGATTTTAGGTCAAGTTTAATAATAGAATAGAATTTTAATTTACAGTTACTATATAACAGAACTGCCAGGACTGAAACAGGCTTAGGTGTTTAAATACCCATCCTTTCACCAAATCCCTGATTCATCCTACTTATCAGAATGGCCATAATCAAGTAAATGCAACTACTTGTGTGAATAANTCAGAATGTCTCATATTCAAAATGTTGTTGCACCAAAGGATCTAACTTTGGCCTTCTAAATAACAAGGCATCCACTGTACCAAAGATAATAATACGAACATTTTTCCACCTAAAATGTGCAATATAGTGTTTTGGGACAGAGTGCACAAACTATAAAGTACTGCATTCTGTTTCCATACAACCTCACTGATTTTAGGTCAAGTTTAATAATAGAATAGAATTTTAATTTACAGTTACTATATAACAGAACTGCCAGGACTGAAACAGGCTTAGGTGTTTAAATACCCATCCTTTCGCCAAATCCCTGATTCATCCTACTTATCAGAATGGCCATAATCAAGTAAATGCAACTACTTGTGTGAATAAGGTGAGGAAGATGTAAACTTGGTTACTTATTAGCCTAAGGTATTACTTTCACAAGGAAAAAAATGACCTTTAATTATGAGATAATGCCAATGGTTTTGATGTCAGAACATAACAGGCTGCAGTACAAATACAGGAGCAAAGCTGAAGCAAAGGAGCAGAGAGATTAATTTTCAGAGCATGACACACTGCTCATATCACGGTGGTTTCTTACTCTGACTCTGTTTCCGTTCTACCAAATTATTTATGCATATTTAATTAATTTATCAGCAGAATACTAGTGCAGCACAGTGCCAGTTACTCACTATGCCTTTACTGATAATCGGGTTGGTTGGGAAAGCAGACTATTCACATTCGCTGAGTGAGATAAACCAGTTGGATTTTAAATCAGTATCCTCTGTTTTACTAGTAGCCTGATTTGAAGCAACCCAGTGTTTATCTTTCTGAGTTAGTCGCATTGGCAGTAGACAGTGGATAAGGTCTTCAGCAAACTGGCTTGCTAGAACAGTTTGAGCAAGAAGATGGTCTCTGTGCAGCCTGATGATGTCTACCTCACCTTTTATTTTATTCATTTTATTATTTGTGCCTCCTCTCCTTTTTCCACCAAAGAAGGCTGTCTGCCTCCCTCAGCTTTCCTTTTCCCTAGCAAAAACCCCTGAATGCCTCACTTACACCTCCTTGAAGACCATCTACTCACCCACCAACCCAAGGGGCTGGTGCTGCCAAGGCTGAGCTGTGCTAGGCTCCCTGCCAGCTCCTCACCACCTCCAGCCTCACCATCCAAGAGCAAAGGCTTCATGGCTAGACCTGAAGAGGAACCTGCACCCAAAGATATGGGATCTGCTGCTCTAATGGGGTATTTCCTATCATCAGGCTGAAAGGCAACTGAAATTTATTCTAGATAAGAGTCCTGACTGAGCATTGCCTCCCAGTAGGCAGAAATGCTGGTTTTTCTAGAGCAACCATCTCAAAAGCCTTCACAACTGAGCAGTCTCAGAGGATATTAAACCTAAGTTCAAACTCGTCCTTAATATAACACCACAAGAGTCATTGGAATTGCATCAGAAATTAATTCATGCTTCAGTAGCTGGTTTCTACCAATAGTTTTTCCTCAGCATTTAACTACTTAGTGACAAACTATTTGGGAATTTGATTTTGTGAATTTATTGTCTATTAAACTGCCAATCTTTTTCAAATAATAAGTCAAACACAATCTTAGTACTGACACATAATACAAAAATACATCTATCAGGAAAAAAATCCACACAGAAAGGTGCACAGTGCTCATCTTCTTGCCTATTAGCCCCAAGGTTTTAAAAACCCGAGTTTTTATGGCTTGCATCAAAACAAAACTGTTAATAAAGACAATGAGATCAAAAGGAAAGAGTGGTAAGGGAGAAAGGTAAAGGTTCATGAAAAAGCACAGGGGGAAAGACCTCCTCCATTTATCTACTATGTATCCACACATTGTGTGGGGTTTACTATCTCAGTGATTTTAGGAGCTCACATGAACTCCAGGTTTTTGGGGTTTGCCACCTCTTATATGTGAATCCTCAGCAGACAGGCCATTATACAGATTGAGAAGTCTGCAGTTAAATTTCTGGGCCAAAATTTGGTTTCCTATTGGCAATGCACCAACTGTAAAAAGAAGGTGAACATTTAAAAGTTTTCAAAACGTGAAAAGAAGGTTGTCATGATGAAAAAAATCACCAGTGCATCCTTTCAAGGATTGTTTCTGATTCAATTTTATGCTGTGCCTCAAACATGTTGGATGTATAACCTTGTATGAATCTCTTCCTTCAGTCCTTTTAAAATGGGAGCAGTGGTGTCTATATCCCAGTAAAAACACAGACTAACTCCCACTGCTCAGGTATTACTGAGAGGGGGAATAAAATGATTTAAGATTACTCGCTGACAAGTTAAAAGTTTGCATGTGTTGTTACTTTTTCACACAAAGCTTCAATGTTATTTATGAGCCAGACTTATCTATGCTTGGGGACAGAAGGAAAGTAACCGTGGTTTCTCTTTGGCAGGCACATGGCAGATGATGCTCTTCTCAAAGCACAAGAAAACCTTACTCGACTACAGAAAGTGTCTCGTTAAGAAGTTCAACCACTACCTTAACCTCAAGAAAACATAACCTTGGAGAAGGTCAAATGCCCAGCATCACCCTGAGTGCCAGCATGCCACCAGCTTGCAGCCACCCGTGGTACACTCTAAGAGCCCACCAGCCACGAGTGGTCCAGCCAGGGAGGGTCCTCACCAGCTGCCCTGCAGCACCACACCAAGTGGATGGCTCCCAGGGGCCAGATCCCGGCCAGTGGGCAGGCTGAGACAAAATCCCGTTTCCCCCATGTCAAACCACCTCCGTGTGACTGAGGCTTGTGGCAGGAGATGGACTTTCAGGAAAATTTCCCTGCTTTCCTAGTATCGTGTATGCATCACCGTGATGACGGGGCTTTTGCAGCAAACCACATTCTTGCCCTACGAAACCGCGAGAAGCATAAAAAGCAGGACTTCTACACTCCCTGTGGCAAACCCACTCGGCAGGTCCTGGGAGCACCCCGGCAAGGGGGAGAGACCAGCCGCGCCACCTCCCCGCTCCATCCCCCGGCCCGTCATCACCTCCATCCCCGCCACCTCCCCGCCCCCCGGCAGCGGGCGAGGGGACAGCACCCACCATTGGAGGACGGGCAGGTACGTGAGGGAAGTGGGGCCGAAATAAGCCATCTCGGCCGGTTCCGGGACGGGTTGTTCGGTGTCGTCCATTGGGTACCGGGATGGCGGGGCCGGGGCCGGTGGGTGCCGGGGCCGTCGGGTAACGGACGGAGGGTAACGCCCGCCCCGCGCCCGCCCCGC
>WBMZ01001151.1:2565-27359 GCA_013400975.1 Atrichornis clamosus
ATGGAGATGGAGAAGAAGGAGAAGGAGATGGAGAAGAAGATGGAGAAGGAGATGGAGATGGAGATGGAGAAGGAGATGCACATGGAGAAGGACATGGAGATGGAGATGGAGAAGAAGGAGAAGGAGATGGAGAAGAAGATGGAGAAGGAGAAGGAGATGGAGAACGAGAAGGAGAGTGAGAAGGAGAAGGAGATGGAGACGGAGAAGGAGATGGAGATGGGAAGAAGGGAAATCTTTCCCTCCTGACCCCGCTCTGACACTGAGGCCCCACAGTCACCACAAGGTCTGCACTTCTCTCCATATGTCCATGCATTTATATCCGTATATCCATACATCCCTGTGTCCCTACCCCGAATCCCCCCAGAATTTAGGGTTTCGTTAAAGGGGAAAGACAAGAAATCAGTGAAGTCGGACGACAGAGGCACTAAAACATTCCTGGTTAACAACTCAACACATTCCCAAGGCGTGGGGCCTGAAGTCATCCAGAATCTTCCTAAAATTTAAAAAAATTCCCATTTAACCTGACTAATCTCCAGGGAATTCCTGGGGAGCACCATTCCCGTGGCCTGCGGAGAGACCCCCCAAAATTGAATTCCCCGATTTCCCCACGGAATGCTGAGAGGTGATGGCGATTTCCCGACGTTCTGATCCAAATCCTGCAAAATGTGGGATTCCGGAGGAAGACAGGAGCAGCGGAGCACAGCACCGGGGAGGGAAGCACACCCTGCATTCCCAATCCAAGCCTCCTTTCCCTCGCCTCGGGGTTTTTGCCAGCCTGCGCTTTCAACTCAGCCGCATCAGCTTTGATTGACTGTGCCAGGGATTTGCCATTGATGGAAATAAAAATGGGAATTTTGTCAGGATTCAAGTTCCCACCCCGTTGAGTTTAAGAGTCGGGAGCTTCCCTGCCTTGTCCTCACTTGGGGGGCCAAAACAAAAAGCAGGAGTGGGCGGCTGTTCCTTCCCCGATTGCTTTTTCTCCTGGTTTTCAGCTCCTTCATCCTCCAACCACCGCGGGAAGCATCCCCATTCCTTCGGGATTTCCAGCTCCCGATCCCCGCCCGCCACACTCTCCCTTCTGTTGTGCGTTGCAATTCCAGCACCCACAGCTTGTCTCTGGTAATTCCACAAGCCCTGAAGCACAGGGAATCAGGGATTCTGTTGGAGGGGCTGGAGCAGCAGGAGCGGCTGAGGGAGCTGGGAAAGGGGCTCAGCCTGGAGCAGAGTGGGATCCAGAGGGATCTCCTGGCTCTGCACAAGTCCCTGACAGGAGCGGGCAGCCAGAGGGATTTGGGATTTGGGATCTGCTCCCAGGGAACAGGGACAGGATGGGAGGGAACGGCCTCAGCTGTGCCAGGGGAGGGGCAGGTGGGATACTGGGAAATTCCTTCATGGAAAGGGCTGTCCAGCCCTGGCACAGCTGCCCAAGGCAGGGGTGGAGTCCCCATCCCTGAGGGATTTCAAATCCCTGTGGATGTGGCACCTGGGGACAGGGGTGAATGTGGTGGCCCGGACAGTTGGATTTGATGACCTTAGAGGTCTTTTCCAACCTTTAGGATTCTGGGATTTATATCCCAGGACTGGGTGTGGAGTGGAAGGTGGAGGGGGGTGGGATGGATTTTGCTCCCAAAGAAAATCCTTCAATCCCAAGAAGCCTCTCAGGAAGCAGAGATGGAAAACGAGCAGCACCTTCCACTGGACATAATTCCTGGATGTCCATCCCCTAAAAACCAGGAGTGAATTTCCCAGCCCTCACCTATCAGGGACACATCCCTGGATGTCCATCCCCTAAAAACCAGGAGCGAATTCCCAGCCCTCCCCTATCAGGGACACACCAGGATGAGGGAAGGTCACACATCCCTGGATGTCCATCCCCTAAAAACCAGGAGCGAATTTCCCAGCTCTCATCTATCACAGACACATCCCTGGATGTTCATGTCCCCAAAAACCAGGAGCGAATTCCCAGCCCTCCCCTCTGAGAGCACACCTGGGATGAGGGAAAGTCACACTTCCCTGGATGTCCATCCCCTAAAAACCAGGAGCGAATTCCCAGCCCTCCCCTATCAGAGACACACCAGGATGAGGGAAGGTCACACATCCCTGGATGTTCATGTCCCCAAAAAAGCCAGGAGCGAATTCCCAGCCCTCCCCTCTGAGAGCACACCCGGGATGAGGGAAGGTCCCACACCGCAGGACGCCGGTGTCCCCTCTCCTCTCCCCGCTCCAAAGCCTCTGGAATACCGAAGCCTTTCACAGAAGGGATGGGAAGCAGCCCAGGGGAGGCGGAGGAACGGCGGCGCTCCCCGAGCCAGGACCAGGGGCTGGGGAGGCAGAGCTGCCATCCCACCCGACATCCCACGGCTCCTGCGGCAGCGCCGGCTCATCCCACGGCTCTCTGGGAACCCCTCGGAGCCGGGGTCACACCGGAGGGGGCCGCTGCAGGGTGGAAGCGTTTAACTGGGGGGACGCTTCCCGGGACAGCCCGAGCCAGAGGAGATCTCCCGGATAACGCTACGCTCCCCACCATCCTTCTGGGAGGTTTTCCCCCTTTTTTTCCGGCTATCCGACGGGACAAAGGGGCTTTTCTGGTGTTTTTAGCAAGTCTGTTTATTTAGTCCAGACTGCGGCTGCTCTGCTGATGAAATCCCATCCCTTCCCCTCCCCTGAGAGACACCGGGAGGAGCAGGGAGCGATCAAATTTAAACAAAAATCCATCTAAATAAATAAAACCAGGAGAACAATGGCAGCATTAATTAGGAAGCAGGCAGGAGGCTTTCCAGGGGGAATTCCTAAGGCAGGGAATCGCTTCCTGCACAATTGGTTTCCCTCTCCGGGGGCTCGGCGAGGCCGGGGATGGAGAGGGAATGTGAGGATTTAGGGATGGGGGGAGGCAGGAGAGGCAAATAAAGCGGGATCGGGGCAGGGTGAATTCAGCAGGAGAAGCACGTGGATTTGGGCTTGGGAAAGGGAAGCAGGAGCTGCTGGAAGGGGTCAGCAGCGCAGGCAGGGATGTGGCCCCCAGCTCCCTGCGAAAGGGGACTGCTAAAATCCTCTGGAGCACGTTAGGAAGGTCCTAAAATCCTCCCTGTGTGGGATCGATCGCATGGAATCATGGAACGGTTTGGGTGGGAAGAGACCTTGAAGCTCATCCAGTGCCACCTCCTATCATGGGACAGCTCCCGCTATCCCAGAGGGCTCCAGCCTGGCCTGGGACACTTCCCGGGATCCAGGGGCAGCCACAGCTGCTCTGGGAATTCCATCCCGCTGTTCCACCACCCTCCCACCCGCTCCAGGAGGAGCAGGGAATGCCAGGCTGGAATGAAAGCCCATCCGTGGTGCTGTTCAGCTGTGCAAGAGCTTTGGTGGCCGCGAGGAGAGGCTGGGACAGATTCCAGGGAATGTCACCGCTCCCGACATTTTTAGGGACCAGGCTGGCCGAAGACTGTCCCCAGCGTCACCCCCGCGGCGGCACAGAGGGCCGGACATCCCTCACCGCAGGGATCTCTCCACACCTCCGCGGGCACGCAGCCATTCCCAGGGCTTCAAATCCGTGGGGAAAACCCAAGAAGTGCCCGTTCCTGGCACTTGGAAAAGGGATTGATCCAGCACTGCCCGGGCTCAGGCCATAAAACCTCCCAGGTGGCACCCAAAATAGTCCAAGCTCCGGTTGTTCCTTTTTGAAAGAAATCTGAAAGCGCAACCGCAGAATCCTCTTTCCGTCCAGAACGCCCCGCTGGATTCAGGGCGGAATGTGGCTACGGAAGGGAATCCCGAGGATTTGGCCCCAGCGAGGCAGGCAGGGATGGAGCGGTGGAATCATGGAATCGCTGAGGTTGGGAACGACTGCTAAGGCCATCAGGTGCAACCATCCCCCGGCAGTGCCAGTCCCACCACGGAACCACATTCCCAAGTGCCGCATCCACGTGGCTTTAAATCCCTCCAGGAGTGGGGACTCCACCACTGCTGGACAGCCTTTTCCATGGAGGAATTTTCCCAATATCCACACGCAATAAATATTTGCTTCCCCCTGGCCCACAGGGATCTCCCCACGCACCTCCGTCAGCTACAAACCCACCCAACAGCACCCAAAATTAGGGAGAAAATCCTCATTTAAACGTCAATTCCCAGGAAAACTCCCCCCTGAACCCCAGCACTCTCCGACGGCACAGGTAAGGGTGGGAAATTCACGTTTTCATCCATGGATTTTTAAGGACAAGCCACAAAATCCCGGGTTCCTCCACAGTTTATCATCCCTGGAGTTTATGGGGCTTGGAGCAAATTAAACCCCGTTTAAATCTGACAGAATATTTAACAGTGTATTGAAAGGGGGGAATTTGTGCAGCAGGAAGCTTTAATAATTTTATTTGACACAAATCTATCTTCTCCCTCTCCTCAGCTCCGGAACTCTCTCACATGGGGCTGTAAAACCACACGTGGGGGCGAAGCACCAGAAATGCAAAATGACTTTTTTTTTTTTGAGGATTTTTCAAGGATTTTTCAGAGATTTTTCAAGGATTTTTCACGGATTTTTCATGGATTTTTCACAGATTTTTTAAGGATTTTTCAAGGACTTTTTTAGGATTNCAGCTCCGGAACTCTCTCACATGGGGCTGTAAAACCACACGTGGGGGCGAAGCACCAGAAATGCAAAATGACTTTTTTTTTTTTGAGGATTTTTCAAGGATTTTTCAGAGATTTTTCAAGGATTTTTCACGGATTTTTCATGGATTTTCCACAGATTTTTCAAGGATTTTTCAAGGACTTTTCAAGGATTTTTCAGAGATTTTTCAAAGATTTTTCAAGGACTTTTCAAGGATTTTTCAGAGATTTTTCAAAGATTTTGTAAGGATTTTTCTGAGACTTTTCACGGAGTTTTCAAGGAATTTTCAGAGATTTTTCAAGGATTTTTCAAGAATTTTTATGGATTTTTCAAGGACTTTTCAAGGATTTTTCAGATTTTTCAAGGATTTTTAACAGATTTTTCATGGATTTTTCACAGATTTTTCAGAGATTTTTCAAGGATTTTTCATTGATTTTTCACAGATTTTAAACAGATTTTTCATGGATTTTTGAAGGATTTTTCACAGATTTTTCCAAGATTTTTCAAGGATTTTTCAAGGATTTTTCAAGGATTTTTCAAGGATTTTTCAGAGATTTTTACGGATTTTTCAAGGATTTTTCACAGATTTTTCAAGGACTTTTCAAACTTTGAAAATCAATTTTGAAGGATTCTCAAACTCTGCTGCAGGGCCCAAATTATCCCTGCGGAACTGTGGATCAGGGAGCTGAATTTTCCCTGGAAAACTTCTTGCACCTCAGAGCAATTTCAGGGACTCAGCTGGGACACCCCGATCCGGCCATGGAGCAGCGAATTCCAGCTCGGTTTTCCAGCTCCCTCCCGCTCCTGGATAAATGGATGCTGGGGTTGGTTCCACACGATCCCAGGGCGGTTTGGGTGGATCCAGGTCCACCCCATTCCATGGGCAGGGACAGCTCCCACTGTCCCAGGGGGTTCTGGCCTGGCCTTGGACACTCCCAGGGATTTGGGAGCACACGGCAAAAGCAAATCCAGCAGACCCAGCCACTGCGCAAGTCCCCCAAGGTGACATCCCAAGGTGACGTCCCCAAGGTGACATCCTCAAGGTGACATCCCCAAGGTGACATCCCCAAGGTGACATCTCCAAGGTGACATCTCCAAGGTGACATCCGAAGGTGACATCCTCAAGGTGACATCCCCAAGGTGACATCCCCAAGGTGACATCTCCAAGGTGACGTCCCCAAGGGGACATCCTCAAGGTGACACCCCCAAGGTGACATCTCCAAGGTGACATCCGAAGGTGACATCTTCAAGGTGACATCCCCAAGGGGACATCCCTAAGGTGGCACTCCCAAGGTGACACTCCCAAGACGACATCCCCAAGGTGACACTCCTCTAGGGACATCCCAAGGTGACATCCCTAAGGTGACACTCCCAAGGCGACCTCCTCAAGGGGACCTCCCCAAGGTGACATCCCCATGGTGACACTCCTCAAGTTACATCCTCAAGGGGACATCTCGCAGGTGACACTCCCAAGGCGACCTCCTCAAGGGGACCTCCCCAAGGTGACATCCCCATGGTGACACTCCTCAAGTTACATCCTCAAGGGGACATCTCTGAGGTGACACTCCCAAGGCGACCTCCTCAAGGTGACCTCCCCAAGGTGACATCCCCAAGGGGACACTCCTCAAGTGACATCCTCAAGGTGACATCTCTGAGGTGACACTCCCCAGGCGACCTCCTCAAGGTGACCTCCCCTAGGTGACATCCCCAAGGTGACCCTCCGCAAGTGACATCCCCAAGGTGACATCTCTGAGGTGACACTCCCCAGGCGACCTCCTCAAGGTGACCTCCCCTAGGTGACATCCCCAAGGTGACCCTCCGCAAGTGACATCCCCAAGGTGACATCTCTGAGGTGACACTCCCCAGGCGACCTCCTCAAGGTGACCTCCCCTAGGTGACATCCCCAAGGTGACCCTCCGCAAGTGACATCCCCAAGGTGACATCTCTGAGGTGACACTCCCCAGGCGACCTCCTCAAGGTGACCTCCCCTAGGTGACATCCCCAAGGTGACCCTCCGCAAGTGACATCCCCAAGGTGACATCTCTGAGGTGACACTCCCCAGGCGACCTCCTCAAGGTGACCTCCCCTAGGTGACATCCCCAAGGTGACCCTCCTCAAGGTGACATCCCTGAGGTGACACCCCTAAGGTGACATCCCCGAGATGACACCCCTGAGGTGACACCTCAAGGTGACATCCCTAAGAGGACATCCCTGAGGTGACACCCCTAAGGTGACACCCAAGGTGACACTCCCAAGGTGCCATCCAAGGTGACATCCCCAAAGTGCCACTCCTCAAGTGACACCCCTAAGGTGACATCCCAAGGTGACATTCCTGAGGTGACATCCCCAAGATGACACCCCTGAGGTGACACCTCAAGGTGACATCCCTAAGAGGACATCCCTGAGGTGACACCCCTAAGGTGACATCCAAGGTGACACTCCCAAGGTGACATCCAAGGTGACATCCCAAGGTGACACTCCCAAGGTGACATCCCTAAGGTGACACCCCCAAGGTGACACCTCCAAGGTGACATCCCCGAGGTGACATCCAAGGTGACACCCCCAAGGTGACATTCCCAAGGTGACATCCCCGAGGTGACATCCCCGAGGTGACATCCAAGGTGACACCCCCAAGGTGACATTCCCAAGCCTTGCTGGTGCTGGAGCATCCAGGGCAGGACGGATTTTGCTCCAGCCCCTCGTGCATTCCCAGGAAAAGCTGGACCTGCAGCACCCAGGACATTGAAGGGACAATGGCACTGGCAGGTCCTTCCTGGGAACACCACTGGGAATATCGAGTTGGCTCCATGGCAACCACGAGCCGGGCCCACACACACAGGCCTCGAAGGCCTCACTTCCACACCCTCCGTTTTATTCCCATTTCCACGTCTCTAAACATCCCTTTTCCCTTTTTTCCCGAGCGAGGAGCTCCTGGCCGTGCTCCTCTGCTGATGCCTCAGCCATCACTGGGTTTATCCCAACCCCATTCCCACATTCCAACTCCAAACGACCTCACCTGCTGATTGTTTTGGAATGTTTCCCCCCCTCCTTTTCGTCGGCGAGGCCTAAATTTGTGTCAGCGAAGCTGCAGGGCCACGCAGAGTTCAGGGTAAGAACTCCCCGCTCCGAGCACAACTAAACCCCACCCTCACCACGAACCTCCAGTAGCTCGAAAAAACCCCAAATCAGAAATCCCAAGCCTAACAAAAACCAGTTGATCAACGTCTGCAGGGCCCGGATCCACGAGGCCTGGAGCGCCTCATGCGTCGGGATATTTCTGCGCTGCTTTCATTGCAAGAACAAAAAACAACTTTCCAAGCCCAACACATGTGGGATTTGGAAATCCTGACAGTGGGGGCTCTCTCAAGCATCATAAATTCCACTCGTCCCCTCTCCCGGAGCCAAAGGAACACGTGGAGCTGAAGTTCCCTGCTGGCTGCTCCCGCCGAGGGGTGACGCGCCTTGGGAATGGTACAGGGATTTGTAGGGAAAAATGCAAGGGGTTGGGTGACAGCGGCAAAGAGATGCCAAACGTCTCCTGCCTGGTTCACAGGATCAGCTTTGGGTTGGGAGGGAACTTCAAGATCCTCTCGTTTTCCCTTTTTCCCTGTTTTCCCCTTTCTTTTTCCTTTTTTCCCCTTTTTAGTTTTTTTCCCCCTTATTTGTTTTTTTTCCTTTTTTAGGGGTCTTTTTCACCACCACAGTATCCTGCATTCTTTTCTTATTTTTCCTTTAGATCTTGATTTTCCTTTTCTCCCCTTTCCCCTTCCCTTTTCTCTTTCCTTCATTTTTCCTTTTCCCCCTTTCTGTCTTCCCCCCTCTTTTCTTTTTACTATTCCCCTCCTTTTTGTTTTGCTGGTTTTCTCCTTTTTTCCTTCCCCCTTTTTTTGGTTTTTCCCTTCCCTCACTTTTTCATTCCCTCCTTTTTTCATCTCCTCCACTCTTTTCCTTTCCCCTCCCCTTTTACTTTTTTCCCCCCATTTTTTTCTCCCTTTTTTCCTTTCTTTTTCCTTTTACTTCTCTTTTTTTTTCCCAGGGAAGAGAGATGTAACAGCACAAGACAATCCCTACAGCCAAGGGCATTATCCTGGAGCAGGAACAATTCCCAGGAAAGATCCCTGGGTGCTCCCAAGCCCTTCCCTGTGTCTTAATGACCTTTGCAGCTCATTAATCCCAAAAGCTCTGAGCTGCTCCCCTGCCTCGCATCCCCCTTTTCCATCAGCTTTTTGGGCTTCATTCCCCCCTTTCCAAACCCGTGGTGGGAGCACGAGTCTCTGGGACACCCATCAGGAGTTCTGCAGGGTTTCTCATCCCCAAAAACTTGGTTATTCGGGAAAACAAAAATGGAATTCCACTCAGGAAGACAGAGGGTTATTAATAGCGCAGTGAACGAGAGGTGAGAGCACGTGAAGCCAAACTTTTCCACAGTCTCAACAGCTGCAGCTCTCCAGAGTTATAAATCATCCCGAAATGGAATCAAAACAACGCATATCCAGAATTTTTTTGTTAAAAAAAAAAAAAAATCACCTGTACTTGATTTCACCATCACTGCCATGGCAGAGCAGGAACTTTGCCTGTGAGGCCTCAATTTCCCTTTCACGCAACGATCCCGAGTGAGCCATATCCCTCCTCATCCTCATCTATTCGGACGGTTTCACCGGATTTGGGAATTGTCAAGGCTCTAGAAAGGACTGGAAAAGTGGTCAAAGCTGGAGGGAACAGTAGGAGTTTCAAGCCACAAATCCCCGGGCGATAAACGCTCCGAGGAATCTCCGCGCCGGGCCCTCGGAGCCGTAAACGCGCCGGCTCCCGGCCTTCCCAAAATGAAACACATCATAAGGGAGGCTTTTCCAGCAGCTTTCCCGGCAATTCCCATCCCCTCTTCCCAAGCCAAGGGGGTCCCAGGCTCCTTTTGATGTGCTGAGCTCTGCGAGTGCAGCAGCGAGAGGAGGCCTGAATAATTAACGGAGGTTTCTTGGCACGGGGCTCGTCTGTCTGAGTTACCTTTCCCAGACTCCTCAGGAGTCATCCAGAGACTCAAATCCAGCGGTTCTCCCTACAAAATCTCCGGGATCAGCCTTTGAGCCAACCAAACTCCCGTGACCTGGGGTTTGCTCGCTCACGCTGATGGGAAATCAGACCTGCGAGCGAGCAGGAGGATTTTGGGGGCATTGCTGGGCGCTGAGGTACAGCTGGTCCACCAAAAACATTCAAGGAATGGAAAATTCCCATGGAGCCAGGCTGGGAGAGCTGGGAATGTTCCCCGGGAGAAGGGAAGGATCCAGGGAGAGCTCAGAGCCCCTTCCAGAGCCTCAAGGGGCTCCGGGAGAGCTGGAGAGGGATTGGGACAAGGGATGGAGGGACAGGACACAGGGAATGGCTTCCCAGTGCCAGAGGGCAGGGATAGGTGGGATATTGGGAAGGAATTCCTGTCTGGGAGGGTGGTGAGGCCCTGGAATGGATTCCCAGAACAGCTGTGGCTGCCCCTGGATCCCGGGAAGTGTCCCAGGCCAGGCTGGAGCCCCCTGGGACGCTGGGAGCTGTCCCTGCCCATGGCAGGGACGGAATGGGATGGGATTTAATGTCCCTTCCCACCCAAACCATTCCAGGATTCCATGATAAAAGCATGGCAAAGAGGGGCAGTTTTGAGGCTGGCAAGGTGTCCTTTCCCGTTTCCAGGTGGAAAGTGAGGATCTCTGGCTGAGGTGCTGTCCCTGAGGAGCACAACTTCACACAGACGTCACCTTGGATCGGTTTCCGAACCGGTGGAGCAGGAAGTTGCTCCATGATCCCTCTGCCCATCCCCAGAAATCCCCAGAAATCCCACAGCCGGCTCCTGGCTCGCGTTTCCACCTCCACCAACGGCAGGAAAGGCCAAAAAACCCAACAATTTGTACTCTCCAGCCACTTTCCACTCGCCGGCACCAAAGGGCTTCACGGACACCACCGGGCCCAGGCTCCCCGCCAGGCGCTGGGGGTTACTGGTGTTACTGGGAGCACTTGGATGAAGACCAGGACCCTCCCTGGACACCTCCCGCCCTGTCCTTGCAGAGCCAAGGACAGCTCACCCCTAACTCACACCACGTGTGCCGGAGACTCACACGGCACCAAAAACACGTGGAAAAATCCAAGACCAAAACCCCCCAAAATTGCTTTTTCCTTCCCAGCGCCAGCTCCAGCAGCAGAGCCCAGTGTCCAGAGGTCGTTAGGCCCGGTTTAAATATAGCCCTGGCCTACGAAAACATGAATAATTGCGGTGCTTTAAAGGCCTGGCTAATCTTTAGCAGAGCTGCAATCCATCACGGGTGGCAGACTGGGAAGCATTTCTTGGTTTCATGCACAAAACCTTCCTTCAAATGCAAAACTGGAGCCACTTCCAGAGCTTGGCCTGCCTTCCCCATCTGAGATTCATGGAAGCGCTCCCGGCGTGAAGAGCCTCGGGGTGGGATTGATTTGGATTTGTGGAAAAAAAAATTAAAAACCCAACCCAGAAAAGAAACCCAAAAAAACCAAACCGAAACAAAAAACCCCAAATCAGAACCAGAAAAAAACCCAAAAAAAACCCCAAAATCAAACAAACAAAAAAAAAATCAGTCAGGAATGACAGCTGTAGGAAAAACCAAATCCCTGCCATTCCCCGAGCAGATGAAGGAGGATTTGGATGGTTTGGAGCTTTGTGAAAGGAAACACGGGGAACACAACACGCTGGGCTGATCCCGCTCTTCGCTCGCCCACTGGAGAGCCCACGGAGCAGCGAGGAAAAGCCAAGCCTCTGGCTCAGCCTAAATCCCTGGAGCACTTTGTGTCCTCCATCCTTCTGGATGCTCCCCTGGAAGCCCCAGAGTGCCCCAAAATGGGGAAATAGAAAGGCAAAAATCTTGTGTTGCCGAAAAATGGAACTTTTTTCCTTAATTCCCAGCTAATATTCCCTAATTTGAAGGGCAATGGCCCACTCTGGTCCTGGTCCCTGCTAGGCCAAAGCTTTGTCCATCCCTTGGTGGACAATAATCCATCTTTTGGTGGACAATAATCTATCTCCAGCTTTTCGAGGAGAGCATTTCTCACGTTTTCCCAATTTTCTAGGGAGCAGCTGCATTTTTTCCTGCAGCACGCGGCACACGGCTGGATGGAAGGAAGGAAGGAAGGAAGGAAGGAAGGAAGGAAGGAAGGAAGGAAGGAGGGAAGGAAGGAAGGAAGGAAGGAAGGAAGGAAGGAAGGAAGGAGGAAGGAAGGAAGGAAAGAAGGAAGGAAGGAAGGAGGAAGGAAGGAAGGAAGGAAGGAAGGAATTCCTAACCCAGTAATCCTTTAATCCTTTAAGTTCATTACCCTGAGCTCCACCATGTCTCCACAGAATCATTCAAGTTGGAAAAGACCCTCTGGATCACCAAGCCGAACCAAAAAGCGAGGAGTAAGGCAAGAGCGAAGAACACGATCCCACCGGAGTCAGGAAAAACCCTCTGGATCACCAAACTCAACCATTGAAACAGGAATTATCGATGGACTGAGAACAACAATCCACATTAACTGGAAAAGACCCTCTGGATCACCAAGCCGAACCAAAAAGCGAGGAGTAAGGCAAGAGCGAAGAACACGATCCCACCGGAGTCAGGAAAAACCCTCTGGATCACCAAACTCAACCATTGAAACAGGAATTATCGATGGACTGAGAACAACAATCCACATTAACTGGAAAAGACCCTCTGGATCACCAAGCCGAACCAAAAAGCGAGGAGTAAGGCAAGAGCGAAGAACACGATCCCACCGGAGTCAGGAAAAACCCTCTGGATCACCAAACCCAACCATTAAACCAGGAATTATTCATGGACCAAGCACAAGAACCCACAGGAGTTGGGAAAGACCCTCTGGATCACCAAGCCGAACCAAAAAGCGAGGAGTAAGGCAAGAGCGAAGAACACGATCCCACCGGAGTCAGGAAAAACCCTCTGGATCACCAAACTCAACCATTGAAACAGGAATTATGGATGGACTGAGAACAACAATCCACATTAACTGGAAAAGACCCTCTGGATCACCAATCCCAACCATTAAACCCGGAATTACTGATGGGCTGAGCATGAGAATCCACATGAGCTGGAAAAGACCCTCTGGATCACCAAGCCCAACCATCAAACCAGGAATTACTGATGGATCCAGCACAGGAATCAACATTAATTGGAAAAGACCCTCTGGACCATCAAACCCAACCATTAAACCAGGAATTACTGATGGATCCAGCACAGGGATCCACATTAATTGGAAAAGACCCTCTGGACCATCAAACCCAACCATTAAACCAGGAATTACGGATGGACTGAGCACAAGAACCCACGTTATTCCCAGGCCCATCTTCCGGAAGATCCCACTCTGCTCATCCAGGAGCTGCAAGAACCCAACCAGGAGAACCAACCCCAGTCTCCTTCTCCCCACCAGGAGCTGGGGAACTCCTGGCAGAGCCTCTGGAGGTTCCACCTGCTCTTGGAGAGCGCAGCTCACCAGTTAATCCAGTTTGACAGCCAGGAGTCATTCCCACTGAATTATGGCCCAGGCAGGAGGGTCCTGTCACCACTTCCCACCCCAAACCAGCAAACCTGGGAGCAGGCAGCAGTGGAGGCACTGGTTGTGCTGGTTGCTGGCTCTGGAGCACGTGGAGCCCCAGACTTCCGAAATTCTCTGCCGGATGAAGTTCACTGAGGGGTTTTAAGCCGTCAAAAACCCCCAGGCTGGCTTAAAGAAGGAACCTGCTCGGATCAGATCCCAAAGATCCCAAAGAATCCAGAGGGGGCATGGACAAGCAAAACCCGCCTCGTTAGGCACCTCCTGCTGCTTCTTTCTCCCCATTTTATGATTTTTTAACAGTTTTTTCACTTACTGGGGTTTTTCCGTGGGCAGGCTCCGAAAGGCAAAGCCCTGACATCTCCAAACACAACCAGGAGCTGCACCCCAATTAAAACCAGCACTGAATCAGGTGATGGTATCTGGGGCCCTTCGGGGATGGAAAGGTGATAAAATCAGGTGAGTAATGCCCGGATTTTTAATCAGCTGCCATCGGAGCACGAGGCGAGATGAGAGGTTGAGGTTTGCTCCCATAAAGGTGATGTTTGACTCACAAGTGCTGCCTTTTCTTTCCTGGTTCAGCAACCCGGCTCTCATCAGCCGGGCACGGATGTGCTCCCTCAGGGAGGTCAGGAACTCCTGGCTCCAGATGTTCCCTCCTGGCCCTGGGCCCGTCCCTCTCCTCCTGCACGGGGCTGTGACCCAGAGTCGGGTCGGTTTGGGGCATCTCAGGACATAAAATGAATAAAAGAGATCACCCAAGCTTTGGGTTGGTTTGGGGCATCTCAGGAGATGAAGTGGAATAAAAGAGATCACCAAAGTTGGGTTGGTTTGGGGCATCTCAGGAGATAAAATGGAGCACAAAAAAAAATCACCAAAGTTGGGTTGGTTTGGGTGATCTCAGGAGATGAACTGGAATAAGAGAAATCACTCAAGCTTTGGGTTGGTTTGGGCCATCTCAGGAGATGAAAAGGAACAAAACAAATCACCCAAGCTTTGGGGTTGGGGCATCTCAGGAAATGAAATGGAATAAAAAACATCAGCAAAGTGGGGCTGGTTTGGGTGATCTCAGTAGATGAACTGGAATAAGAGAAATCACTCAAGCTTTGGGTTGGTTTGGGGCATCTCAGGAGATAAAATGGAATAAAAGAGATCACCAAACTGGAGTTGGTTTGAGTCATCTCAGGAAATGAAATGGAATAAAAAACATCAGCAAAGTGGGGCTGGTTTGGGTGATCTCAGTAGATGAACTGGAATAAGAGAAATCACCCAAGTGGGGTTGATTTGGGCCATCTCAGGAGATGAAATGGAACAAAACAAATCACCCAAGTTGGGTTGGTTTGGGTTTTCTCAGGAAATGAAATGGAATAAGAGGTCACCAAAGTCGGGTTGGTTTGAGGCATCTCAGGAGATGAAATGGAGTAAGAGAAATCACCAGAGTTGGGTTGGTTTGGGGCATCTCAGGAGATGAAACGGAATAAAAAACACCAGCAAAGTGGGGTTGGTTTGGGTGATCTCAGGAGATAAAATGGAATAAAAGAAATCACCCAAGCTTTGGGTTGGTTTGGGGCATCTCAGGAGATGAAATGGAATAGAAGAAATCACCCAAGCTGTGGTTTGGTTGTTGGGCACAGCCCGTGGGGTGTTTGGGGCAGGTGGGAGTGCGGGTTTGGGGTTCCCCCCAACCTGGGGAGTTGTTTTCCAACAGGATTGGTCTCCATTCTCCTGGAGACATCCCGTGTCAGGCTGGACCAGGCTCTGGGCAGGCTGATCTGGCTGACGCTGTCCCTGCTCTCTGCAGGCTGGACTCGACGGCCTTTGGAGTCCCTCCCAACCCAAACCATTCCATGATTCTCCGACCATCTCCCAACCCAAACCATTCCATGATTCTCCGACCATCTCCCAACCCAAACCATTCCATGATTCTCCGACCATCTCCCAACCCAAACCATTCCATGATTCTCCGACCATCTCCCAACCCAAACCATTCCATGATTCTCCGACCATCTCCCAACCCAAACCATTCCATGATTCTCCGACCATCTCCCAACCCAAACCATTCCATGATTCTCCGACCATCTCCCAACCCAAACCATTCCATGATTCTCCGACCATCTCCCAACCCAAACCATTCCATGATTCCACGACCATCCTCGATCTTCTCCCCACCAGCAAACCAAGGAAATAACTGCACTGCCACAGACCCAAGCACCACCCTTGGGTGCTCCAGGAACCCCCACGAGGTGTTCCTGACCCGATGTTTGACATTCCCAACCACCAATCCACAATCCAAGCCTAGAACACCCAGTGCTCCCAGAGGCCGTGGATGGCCCATCCCCGTTCCACGCGGGATTCGTGGGATCTGTCTCGGCCAAAATCTGCTGGCTCCTGTTCTTGGCGTCTCCTGTGCTGCAGGCAGCTGTGAGCCCAGCCCAGCCTTCCCGGGGAGACACCCCGAGCCGGGAGGGCTGCAGGCTGCTCCACTTCCTCCCTCATCAGGTAAGTCCCGGTGGGAATTCTGACAGCCAAGCTCCCGAGGGATGAGCTCGGCTCCGCTCCAAGCGGTTGGAAGCGCCTCCGAGGCAGGATTTGGGTGATAAGGGATCTCTGGCTTCCTCCTTGCCTTTGCCCCAGCACGTCCGTGGCTGCCGTGATCCCGCGGAGCTCTCGCCCTACAAGGTCAGCAGCACAGAGCTGCTGGTGGAGCTGCCCTGGGCCCCGGATCCGTGCGGGGCCGATTCCCTGGAGGGGCTGGATTTAGGCTGGGAAGGACATTTGAGATCACGGAATGGTTTGGGTTGGAAAAGACCTTAAGGATCATCTTGTTCCGTGGGCAGGGACACCTCCCACGATCCCAGGGTGCTCCAAGCCCCGTCCAGCCCGGCCTTGGACGCTTCCAGGGATCCAGGGGCAGCCACAGCTGCTCTGGGAATTCCATTCCAGGGCCTCACCACTCTCCCAGGGAACAATTCCTTCCCAATATATAATTAGGAAATGAGCCCTTCTAACGTGGAGGAAAACATTTATGGATTTATCCTCTATAAAGGATTGGGATGGAACTCATTTGGTCTGCTCTGGTTTTTGTGAGGACCTTGCTGCACCTCCCTGAGGTTTCCCATCACCCCTCGAGGTGAGCCAGGACTAAGGAGGTTTAGACGAGGCTTAAATGAGGTTTAAATGAGGTTTAAATGACATTCCCGAGGCAAGGGCAGCGGAGCCAGCAGTGCCTCACTCCAGAGCCATGGGAAGAGCCCTGTTTTTCTCTGTTTGTGAGAAACTGGAAGGACCACAACCCCCAGAACCCATGGATGTGGATGAGGAATTCAGGGATCTGATAATGGAATGCCACATGCAAGGGATGATCCATAGGGATGATCCATAGGGACCCTCCCTGCAGATCCTCCTGGATATTCTCACTTGAAATGTGGGGCCAGGAGTGGATTTCTTTCTCTAGGAGGTTTCAGCACCCGAGCTTTCTGGTTTGGGATGCCTCTGGAATTCAAACTCTGAATTTAACCTAAAGATCCCTAAAAGCTGCTCATGTTTGCCAGAAGCACTTTCCTTCTGGTGCAGGAAAAGGCACTGGGATATCAATCACGGATTCCTGCGGCATCAATTCCTGGGATTGCAACGGTCAGGATCAAAATAAAGCAACACCTGCCAGTCCAAACACTAAAAAACTCTAAAATTCCTCCTGTCTCTTGTCCCCCACGATGATCCTGAGCTACTCCAAGCTCACAACATGGATTCCTCCAGGCCGGAAATCAGCTTTGGAAATGGCTAACGGCTTAGGAAAAATAGGATTTATTAGCAAGGCTCCAAGCCATCCATTCCTTGCCAACACCCAAAGCCAGAGCTGATCCTGCAGGAAGAGAGCCGAAATCTTCTCTCTCCAGGGGGAAGCCAACTGGGGTCCCAGGAAAATTCCCAGTTGGTGACCTTCAGTTAGGTGGGTCCCGGGAAATCTGCTTTGTGGGGATGTTCTCTCCAGCTGCTGCTATGGAATGGCTCTCCCTGGAGACGCTTTGCTGGGCACAGGACGCAGGAAACAGCCTGGAAGTTCACAAAGAGCTGGAAAAATGGGATCTAAGAGGGCGCAGCTCCGATTTAGGATCCAGTGTGGGACAGGTGGCCCTGCCCATGGAACGAGAGGCTCCTTTAAGTCCCATCCAACCCACGCCAGCCCGTGATTCCACGATTCCGGCAACACAAAGCACCCAAAACTCCAGGAGCTGGAGGCTCCCTGTGCTGGTGCTGCCTGCTGGGAAAGCCAACGTGCCTGAGAACTCTTTGCACGTAGCAAACCTGAGGAAATCCGGGCAGGAGGAGACTGGAAATCCCAGGCCTGGATTGCTCCCTGCACAAACCACCCCTTCCACTGCCACTCAAACCACGTGCCCAATTGCCAGGAGCTGCAGGACCTCGGTGGTGCAGAATTCCTGAAAAACCAGCAACACCAAAACGGCGGCAGCGAGGGGCCCTTTGGAAATCCGCATTTCTGGGGAAGTTTCCACCCCGTAAACACCACGGGAGTTCCAGCAGGGCCCGGAATCCTCTTGCTTTCTGTTCTGCCTTAGCCCTCGTGCCTGTGCCAGCCTAACACGAGCGAGGGATGCAGGGCAGGGATGTGGAGGTGGCGACCAGGGAGCCCCTGCAGTCCCCAGCTCCTGTCCTTGGGCACGGCCGCGGCCTCTCCGGGCATCTGAGGCTCCTGCTCAACCCCTCCAGCAGCCAACACCTCCCTGGAAAGGCGCTCGAACCTCTTTTGGTCACACAGAGAAATGAAAGCCAGGGGCGCTTAAACCCGAGCGGGGATGGGCATTTAATCCCTGCCACCTCCAGGGGTGCCCGGCTCACTCCGGAGGGATCAATCCTCACCCATTCCCGGGAGCGCGGCTGGCTCAGGGCTGGGGATGGCCCCGGACGCCGGGCAGGAGCTGTCACAAAGCCACCCCGACGCCAGGGCCACCCTGGCCGGGCAGGATCCGAGGCGTGGCCGGCAGCCAGGCGCAGGAACAAAGCGGGATTTTCCCGGCGTTATTCAATCCCGGCTCAGCGGGCACGGCGCCTTTCCCTCCTCTCGCCTTCCCCGCGCTGCCCACCCTCACCTCCGCGCTCCCGGGAGCCACCCCAGGCCGAAACACAATGTTCCTGGAATGTGCCGGGCTGGGAGCGCGCTCCCGGGCGCGGGGATCTTTCGCAACTCTGCCATTCTTCTGCTAATTCATTGATGAAAGGATTCCTGCCTGGTTAGGCAATATCCCCGCCGATGGAAGCCTGGCTTCGCGTCTCTCCTTTCTCGCCCCCCGCTCGGTAACGCACACCTCCTCTCAGCGGGCCCCGGGTGAAAAATTCACGGCTGATGGATCGTGCGCCTTTTGACCTGCTGGTTTCCAGCAGGCTCCAGCTCCCGCCTGCCGCCAAAGCACGGCCTCAACCCCTCCCGCGGCACCCGAGCCCAGCCCGGCCTCGCGAGTGGCCTCTGCCATCCCTTCAGGGGAAAAGAATCCCGAATTTGCTCCACTTCTCGCTCGCAAAAGCTCCTGACACTTCCAAAGGCAGGGAGAGGCGAGCCAGGCTGGGTCGGGGGCTGGAGGTGGGAACGGGGCTGGAGGAGCGCTCAAACAGCATCACCCTGTGAGCTCCCCGGGCCGTAAAAGCAGCACAGAACTTCCCCTCCCGCTCAGGCGGGGCTGTCTGGAAGTTTAATTGGGGTTTTTAATGAGCTGAGACACTTCTGAATGAAAGCTGGGGGAGGAACCCTCCTGAGCACCCCGCGGACGCAGCGCCCGAGCGGGCAGAGTTTTATTTCATTTCATTTTATCCCTGGGAGGAGCCCTCATCTCACCGCGGACAAGGCTCACGGATCTCCTCGGTGTTTAAGCCCGGCTCAGTGGCCCTCAGGATTTTACTGCACGGGGGTAAATCCCGACTGAGAACTTGTTGGATGGAGCACTCCCAGCACCGGCCCAGCCAGCGAGCGAGCGGGCAGCTCCGGTTCCGGTTTGTGACAAATCCACCTCGGAAAGATGCTTAAAAACGCTGGGAATGGCGGGGCGTGGCACACAGAGATTTAGCTGGAAAGGAGAAACCCAGGTCACCCTTCCACCACGGACACAGAGACACCGGCTGGGCGATGGAGCACGTGCCTGGAATTCTTGGGTGCTGCTTATTTGTAAATTTAACTCAAACCAGGGATGCTCCAGCCCTGGGAACAACAGCAGAAGGAGCTGGAGCTGCTGGAGAGAGGCCAGAGGGGCCACGGAGCTGCTCCCCGGGCTGGAGCCCCTCTGCTCTGGAGCCAGGCTGGGAGAGCTGGGAATGTTCCCCTGGAGAAGGGAAGGATCCCGGGAGAGCTCAGAGCCCCTTCCAGAGCCTCAGGGGGCTCCGGGAGAGCTGGAGGGGGATTGGGACAAGGGATGGAGGGACAGCACACAGGGAATGGCTTCCCCCTGGGAAAGGGGGGCTTGGGCTGGGATCTTGGGAAGGAATTCCTGGCTGGGAGGGTGGGGAGGGGCTGGGATGGAATTCCCAGAGCAGCTGTGGCTGCCCCTGGATCCCGGGAAGTGTCCCAGGCCGGGTTGGAGCACCCTGGGATAGCGGGAGCTGTCCCTGCCCATGGATGGGGATGGAATGGGATGGGATTTAAGATTCCCTCCAACCCAAACCATTTCAGGATTCTCTGCCTGGTGCTGGGCTGGGAAGGACACGACCGAACTTCCACAAATTCCCACCTTCCCTTCCTCCCTTCCTTCTGCTCCAAGCAGAGCCGTTGCTCGGCTTCTCCTGCTGGGCCTCACCCGAGGCAGAGAACCCAAACCCAGCTCTGGGAAGCACCGGGAACCTCCGCAGCCGAATTCCTCATCCCTGGGCTGTCACTCACCGGTGGCGGGGGAGATCATTCCACCATGAACACCGGAATTCCCGAGGATTGCAGCCCCGGGACAAAGCCGGGGTGTCTGGAAAGGCAGCGAGTTTTGACTCAGTGCATTTCCCACAGAATTCTGAGGCCACGAGACTCAAACGTGGAGAGTCAAGCTCAAAAACTGGAATGCGTAGTAATAATAATAATAATAATAATAATATTAATGTTAATGTTATGGAAGCAATTAGGAAGAACCAATTAACACGCTCCATGCTTTGGATCTTCCATGAAAGAACACAAGGA
Organism: Atrichornis clamosus; assembly: GCA_013400975.1. NCBI lineage: Eukaryota > Metazoa > Chordata > Aves > Passeriformes > Menuridae > Atrichornis > Atrichornis clamosus. The sequence goes on from WBMZ01001151.1 coordinate 22,887, forward strand.
ACTCCTTAGGGAATTCTCTTCAGCAACCCTGGCGGTTTCGGAGCAGCGTTGAACCTCACTGGTGAAAAACCCCATTTCTTCACATTTTTGGAGTTCTCCTGAAATTCCAGTCTCCTGCTTGGCCAGCAGTGGCCTCGTTGTGGTGTCTTCCCACCAATTTTTGTGGCTGTGGAGCTCTTTGGTCCTTTTATTTAAAAAAAATTCTGAACCAGAAACCAGGAGAAGAACTTGACCAAAACCTCAAGTCCCAAGCAGCTAGGTGCAAAGGCCAAGGACACAACGTGCCCAACATCACCCAAATTTAGAGCTTCCCAACTCCCCAAACGGTCCATGGAAATTCCCTTCCTTCCCTCTTCCAATCGCCCCTCGAAGAAGCTCCTGGAAAAGTGGTTGGAGAAGGTTTCCCCACCATTTCTTCTGCCCTTCGGCCTGACCCGGGGTGGTCGTGGCTCTCCTGACTCCTTCTCCACAAGCCCAGACTGTTGTTGATTTAAGCTGGACTTAATTTTTCCCGAAACGGCCAGAATTAATGGATTCACACCAGCCAGGATTCCCTGCAGAAGGAGATATTCCCAGAAAAGCCCCGGCAATGAAAGGAATGCGCACGGAACGACCGGAGAAGAACTGATGGCTTCCAAAAAAAAAAAAAGCAAAAAAAAGGCCAAAACATCTGGCTTAGTTTAGCCTAAAGCTAAAACCAAACCACAGCGGCCTCAACTCCGCTGGCAGCGGGCTCAGGAAAAACCCCCAGCTCCGGGATGAGAGCCGGGAGTCGGGAATGGCAGCGGGGAAACATCGGCTGATGAGGTGCCAGGGAAAAGGGTCCCCAGTGGAACAGGGCCTGGATCCCCTGGGAATGGCGTTCCAGGGTGTGCCCGGATGGTGAAGCTGGATGTGGAACAGGGCCTGGATCCCCTGGGAATGTCATTCCCTGGCGTGCCTGGATGGTGAAGCTGGATGTGGAACAGGGCCCGGATCCCCTGGGAATGGCATTCCCTGGCATGCCTGGATGGCTCTGGTGAAGCTGGATGTGGAACAGGGCCCGGATCCCCTGGGAATGTCATTCCCTGGCGTGCCTGGATGGCTCTGGTGAAGCTGGAAGTGCCCAGCCCCCTCGGATACGAGGCCCAGCCCAGAGGTGTTGGCAAAGAACCCTCGGGATGCTCCAGAGCAGGAGGTTCCTCCACAAATTCCCATTCTCTGCTGTCTTTTCCCGTAATTACGTGGGAAAGATGTGCGTGAGGCAGCTTCAGCTGCCGGCATCGTCATGGAATCATGGAATGGTTTGGGGTGCGAGGGATCTCAAAGCTCACCTCATCCCACCCTTGCATGGGCAGGGACAGCTCCCACTTCCAACCTGGACACTCCCAGGGATCCAGGAGCAGCCACAGCTTCTCTGGGAATTCCATCCCAGGGCCTCAACACTCCCCACAGGGAACAATTCCCTCAATCTAAACCTCCCCCCGTGCAGCCTAAAGCCATTCCTCCTTGTCCCAGCACAGCTTTTCCTCGGAAAAGTCCCTCTCCAGCCTTCTCGTCAGCTCCCTTCACACGCCAGAAGGTTCTGGAAGCTCTCCCTGAAGCATTCCCTCCTCCAGGCCAAGCATCCATGCCTTGGAAAACGCTCTGATGACTCAGGGCACGGAAGGCAGGGGAAACCAAGGGGCGCTGAGGTCACCCAAAGCGTGAGAAGGACCCAAAACCGCCCCAATTCCTCCACTTCCAGGGCAAAACTCGCAGCTTTAGGGACGAGCTGGGTCTGACTCGAACCCAGGCTCATTTAAGGCGGCTCCAAGGAAAATTTAGGCTTCAGGATCAATTTTGGCAGGAGGAAACTGCTCCTGATGTTGTCCCTCCCAAGGTGATTGTCACGCCTTCCCAGGGAGGAAGGAGCAGGGGGAAAAGGGTTTAATTTTCTGACAGATTTTCTGATGTCACCACAAAAAGCGCCCAAAGTGACCCAAAAATGCTATGGAAGGCCCCAGCCCAGCCAGGATCAACTGGGCATCGTGGAGAGATTCGGGAAGCACCGGGAAGCTCCTCATTGTCCCAGGCGAAGAAAGCCGGAGCCAAGCAGGAGGATGAGGGGTGGGAGACCTTCCCAAGAAATGCTCCGGCCCATCCGGCATTTCTCCTGCGTTTTCAACAAGTCATTCCCAAGGGTGTTTGTTTGGGAAGGTGGTGCTGCCCTTGACTCCTAAAAACGGGAATTCAGCAGGAGCTTGCTGGGATTCTTCCCAAGGAAACGGTGGCAGGGAGCGAGTGTGGGAATGTGAGATCCGGTGTGAGGCGAGCCGAGCATGGAATGGGGCTGGGATGGGCCTGGGAGCCTCCCAGGTCCAGCTTTTCCCCTGGTGCTGCTGGATGGCATCTCCAGCTCCCCATGGAGCTCATCCTGCTCCAAAACTCAGCTCCCAGGGGTCACGGAATCAGAGATTCGTGGAATGGTTCGGGATGGAAAGGATCTCAAGGATGATTCAGATCCTCCAGTGCCACCCCATTCCATGGGCACTCCCGCTATCCCAGGGTGCTCCAGCCTGGCCTGGGACACTCCCAGGGATCCAGGGGCAGCCACAGCTGCTCTGGGAATTCCATCCCAGCCCCTCCCCACCCTCCCAGACAGGAATTCCTTCCCAAGATCCCAGCCCAATCCCCCCTTTCCCAGTGGGAAGCCATTCCCTGTGTCCTGTCCCTCCATCCCTTGTCCCAATCCCTCTCCGGCTCTCCTGGAGCCCCTTGAGGCTCTGGAAGGGGCTCTGAGCTCTCCCGGGATCCTTCCCTTCTCCAGGGGAACATTCCCAGCTCTCCCAGCCTGGCTCCAGAGCAGCGGGGCTCCAGAATCCTGGGAATATCAGGCTGGAAGCTCCTGCACCACATCCATGCCCTTTGCCAGGGCTGCACCTGCTGCACCACTGGGATTTGGGACACTCCCAGGGATCCAGGGGCAGCCACAGCTTCTCTGGGAATTCTATCCCAGCCTCTCCCCACCCTCCCAGCCGGGAATTCCTTCCCAAAGGTAATTTGGGGATTTGAGCTCCACAGGAGCCTTTCACCTACAGCAGCTGCTCCCAAGGGATGGACAAATGTCCTGGAAAACCGAACAGCACCACGCAGCCGGTGATTCCAGCCTTTCTGATGGAAGCCAGATTTAAGCTCCCAGTGCCAGGCTGCTGAATCCCACCCTTCCCCACTCCATGAAAAGCTGATTTCATCAAGAGATCCAACTGCAACCCGATCATTTACCCCATAAAAAAAACCGAGGGGAAAGGAAAAAAATCCCCTCACGCCTAAATCCACTTAAAACCCGAGATCTCGTCTGTGGGTTCTTGGAGCCGCTCCCGCCCGCAGCATCCGGAGCCCTCAGGAATTCCGAGGAGCAGGGAGCACTGGAGCGTTTGGACACATTTCGGAGGGGCTCAGCAGCTGCTGTGGCAGCCACGGACGGCTTCCCAGAAAGCCAGTGGAAAATCCAGGGATGCAAATCCAAGGAGAGGCGACGCTCCCGACTCCCGTCAGCAGCCGAGTGTTTCCCATTTATTCCAGGCTCAATCCCGTTTATTTCAGGCCACAGTCCCGGCTCTGCTGCTCCCTGCAAAGCCCCCACCGCCCTCGGGGAAAAGGCTGGAGCTCCTTGGCCTTCCACAGCCAGAATGTCCCTTTTCCGGCCGGAATTCCCGAGTGTGTTTCAGGAGAGGAGTCTGGGACTCCGCCGGGGTTGGCCGAGGACAAGTTTCACTCAGCGAAAGGGAAAAAAATCCACTTTTCCCCCCCAGTTACTGCTGGGCCTCCGCTCAGTATCCACGAACAGCACCGGTTTTCATGGAGGAGAGGGGGAAACGGAGGCCTCCGGCCGGGCGCGGGGCTGCGGCTCCAGAGGATCATTCCAGCCCCATCCCGGGAACCTGGATCCCCTCAGCGGCTTTGGCAGCGCCCTGGGGCCGGGCTGGGCTCCTGTGCCTGGGACACGGGGCTTTCCTGGGATTCGCATTCCAGCGCGGCCCGGCCGAGCCTCGGGAGCAGCCTCGGAGGAGCCCCGGGACGCCGGGAGCTTCCCGGGATTCCTCAGCAGCACCACGGCTCGCGCACCTGCCAGGACCTGGGGCCTGGAGAGCAGGTGGGAGCTCATCCCGAAGCCAGGCGCAGGACCAGGAAAAGCCTGGCAGGGTCGGGGCGTTTTTCCGAGCCTTCTCCAACCGAAGCCAGCACAAAGCTGCAAAATGCTCCCGAGAACGTGGGGTGGAAAAATCCCATTCCCGGATTAACCTGGGATAGGGGAGGGTCCCTGCCCGTGGCAGGGGGGGGCACTGGATGGGATTTAGGGGCTTTTCCAACCTGAACCGTCCCGTGGTTCTGTGACGTGTGGGAAGCTGGAACCTTCTCATTTAACAAATAAAATAAAGTAAAATGAAGTAAAATAAAATAAAGTAAAGTACAACAAAAAAGTAAAGTGAAATAAAATAAAACAAAGTAAAA
>WBMZ01001152.1:0-69973 GCA_013400975.1 Atrichornis clamosus
TCAGTCTCTGACAATGTCAGTAGTCTAAAGATGTCATAACTACTTCACAGCCTGATTTAGAAAGTCACCTATAGCTTACATAAAGGACTACACCAATAGTAGTGTAGTTTAAATAGTTCTTGGAAAAGTAACAAGTTTTAGAAAAATTAGAAAAAAAAACAACAACAAATCCAGGAACAACACGTTGCCATTCCCAAAGCCACTACAATCTAACAACACAACCAGAAAGTCAGAGGTAGATTATCTAATCTAGATGCTGCTTTAATAAATGCAGAGGCAAGAACACCCTGTGGTGTTTGACCACTAGAACATGGTCAAAGACCCTCACTGCTCCTCCAAACTCTGATATACATCAGAAAATGCTCTACTACAGAGAAAGAATATCAATATTAATCATCCACCTGACTAAAAAATGTTCCTTTTGTGAGGAAAGCCTACATTTACAAGGTGTAGTACTGTCACCAAAATTTCCTTTTGATAGGGCTGTGCATCACATACTCTTCAGAGTACGAGATCTTATATAAAGCTCTGCAAAGTTAGATACAGCAGCTCTAAGCACATTCTGTTCCCATCACTTGTTCTCGTGCATTTCAAGACCAGAGAAAGAAAGTAAATTAATAAGATACAGCTCTAACAGATGTAGCCCAGCTACAATAATGATCATTTAATTAAGTGATGAAACAAAAGAGATAGATTTTATCACCAGCACCCCAATAGATACACTAAATGCTTTAAGCCATGCATTTTACATGCCTGGAAAGTAATTTTTTTGTCAGGTATTTCATATTGCATTGCAGGAATTATATGAATAATAATTAGAGACTTATTCTGCCTAATCATACAGCATAAGGGAGAATTATTCTAGTTTTCGTATAAAGAGGCTTCATTATCTCTCCCGTTGAAGGATCGAAAAGATTCCTGCTCACAATTGAGAAAACAGAGGAATTGGGCTACAGCTTTAGTCTTCTCACTGAGAGACACACTGGGCAGCAGAAATAATACCTCTGAAAGTCTAGATCTCATGACAATTACTTCTTCTCTTTTCTTGCATGAAATACTGAACTCTTAGGTAAGGGTCTTAAACACATGCCTCTCAGCTACAGCTGAGAGGATCTGGCTATGGTGAAGGAGGTCCCTGCTAGTGGTTTGCATCTAAAGCTGTAAGCAGAGGTACCACAAGCCTTCCAAGTTGTTTGTCAGTTTCAGAAGGCATTATGTCAGCTCACAGCACAAGGAATGCTGTGCCACAGGCAATAAACTTTCTGCCTAGCTTGTTCCACCTGCATTTTCATACTTTTCCTCAAGCTTCAACCAGTTTAAGTAAAAATAAACCTGTATATTAAGGTGGTTGGTATGGAAGAACAGAGCTTTGGGCTATTTCATTTGGTGGTGTTGACAGCAGACTCTTGTCAATCCCAACTGGTAGTACAAAATGGCTTTTCAAGAAGAGAAACAAAAGCTGTCTCTAACACTAGAGAAGTTCTGTTTCTCTAGAAAAGAACACAACAAACCTTGATCTCTGCCCCATGGACAAGCAAACCAGTACAAGTGTTTACCCAGGAAGTAATATATCAAGGCTGAAAAGTTCTGGCAAATCTTAGCCTGCGTGCACACTCACAGATCACGCCACAGTTGTCAGGGATCACCTGAGTTTATGTCCATCGAGTACATGCATTACCTGGGTTTTTTTTACTGAAATCTCTTACAATGATACAGTCAGAAGGCACCAGTGCCAGTTCCTATGGTAGCTGTTATTCATCCACAAAAAACTAGACAATTCTTAAAGTGTCTTACACACAAATACAATTTTCATATTTACTTTCTTCCTCAATTCACATATCAAATAAAAATAGTCAGGTGAAGTCATATTCTATGAAATTCTTTCTATGTTTCATATGTCTGTTTGTGTTTATGTATGTGGAGAGTTACTGAATCTATCAGCTATTGTACTCCTAGTTCTCACAGTGTGCTAAAAAGCTCTGAAGGGAAACACCAGAAGAATACCAATATCTATCTCCCAACAAAAAAAAACCTTGCAGATGAAATAACGTGTCAGAACTTGATTGAGTTCATGTATAAATACAACTTAGCTCGTGTTGACTTGCACTAATCAACGTAAGCTTTGGGAGAGTGTTGAAATCCTGATTCTCTGATCTTTACAGAGAAAGGAGAAGTAGCATCAACAAGTTTCTTGTCCTGCCTGGAACTTATTCTCTGCTCCCTGTCGAAACTACAATTAAGGTATAAGGGATAACAGATAGTTTTGGCACAGCCGTAATTAAGAAAACAGACATGAAGTTAGCAGGCACAGTGATGCAGGGGCATTATTATACCTTTCACTAACACAAGAGCATACAGAGCTCTCACAACAAAAATTATCAGGTCTAAATGCAAGAACACAACCTCCCTGCAATTGTACTAGTTTGGGCACTGCCCAGCCTCCAGGAACACTGCCTGCTTTCACGGCATATATGCCTAGGGGCAACAGGTCATCCAACTGGCAGTTGCATAGCTTTTTCCAGTCCTGGAGGTACTTTTGACATTCAAGCTCTTGCAGTGGCTTTAAAAGTAGATAGTACATCTACTACTGTTTCTTCCAAAAAGACACAATCTCATTACAAGAAACTGAAGTGTGAAAATGTAAACTCTGTATGATAAACAAATACCAACAGGAGACAATATTATAGTTTTAGGTATACTGAAATAAAACCATTACCAGATGATTCATTAAGTCCAGCTTGCATCTTAGTCAAGGAGTTCTCCTGAGTCTGACTGGAATCTTGAGTTGTCATAGCTGGATCTAAAAAAAAAAAAAAAAAAAAAGTTTTGAGAAACTTTGAGTTGGAAGCTAGTTCAAGAAAATAATTCAAGCAGAACATCCTTTCCCCAAGTTCTGAGCGTACACATTAAAAAATGTGCAAGAACTGTATTTTATTAGTTGTTTAGCTTACTTTCGTCAAGAAGAGACTGAAGAACAGAGGCAATATTTATTTGGTCTCTACTTTCTGTATAGAATTCTTTTCTTGTAGTTAGCCTATAGTCAGACAAAGCCATTCTTCAGAATGTTCCATCAACTTGACAAACTGTACTCAAATCCTGTCTTGTTCATGGGCTTAAAACAGCACTTATACCATTTACATTAGTCAATCATGCTTAACACAGATTAGTACATTTTCTAATAGAATAAGGACTCCATTACAACCTTACAAATCTAGTGTGATGCAATGAACACACCTCTCTTTTCATTAGCACCTTGGTAACAAAAAAAGATATCTGTATCAAATATTAACTTCAACATTTAACACTAACAAATTATTTATATCTTCCTTAACACCACTGTGAATCTGATCCTCCTCCTATAATACAGTTTTTACAAGAACCAGGTAAGGCTCTAGTGTTTTGCTTTATATTCTTGACTGGAAAAAAAAACCTGCAAAGGAAGAGGTAGAGGACTTGCTCAGTTTAAGTTCTTATGTCACTTTCCTATTAAGAATTCAAGATAGCTATATATTTTAGAAGAATGAAAATCTTTCCTCTTTCCTATTTTCACATTTGGGTGACAGAGCTATTTAGTATAAAATAAACACCATCTTCACTGACAAACATATTCCAGGACATATTCTACTGCCATAGCACTCAGAGCAAGTGATCTGGCATTAAGTCACACAAGAAAAAAAAAGGCATGTGTTTTGCAGTTAAAATTAACAACTTGGAAGGGAGATTATGAACTCTTCTGGACATACAAGACACCAACAAACATACATAGATCTCACACAATCACAGAATATTCTGAGATGGAAGGGACCCACAAGGATGGAGTCAAACTCTTAACTGAAAAGTGAAAAGCTACATCATGTTTTAAGTGCATTCAAACTTGAGAGGCACATTCCTTCAGCAGAAGGTGAAGTCAGCACTCTGCCATTTCCTACAAATGAATGACACTCCAACCCTCCCATCCCATTTCAGCATTGACATAGACTATAGGCATAGACAACCCATAGATTCTCCCACTGGCATCTTCAGCACACAATTAGTCAAGACAACATCACAGTCATGCCTGGCTTGCACCATCTGCTGTCTCAATCTGCCCATCATACTTCAACTAGTTTGGAGCAAGAGTGAAATAAGGTAGTAAAATGACATTATTTTAAAAAATAAGCATCAGTGATTCTTAACAGCCCTTTTATTTTTCATACTTTTTCCTATCAGTCCACTAGTCCCATAGTCAACTGTTTCTTCCCAGTTTTTCACCTAAGAAAAGAACTTAAGAAATCTGCTCTGAGGATCTGCTGGCTTTTGACCCAGACAGTAAAGACTGAGTCTTACTCTTTGCTTGATAGAGGTACTGAGAACAGGGAGAACTGTTATTTTTCTGATATTCACAGTACGATTGAAGAAAGGTCCACAAATTTTTACATCTGCAGCATCTTGAGGCATTCTAAGTATGTCATGGATCACCTGCACATTAATTAAAATCCCCAAAGATGATAAATTTAGAAGGTGCCAGTGCCAAGCTGTACAGCAGCTCTCTTATCTCTCTGCAATGAAGGCAGATAACCTGCAATGTGGTTTGCATACTAATAGGGTTCTCATCTTGGCTTTCTTCCTTGATTCACGTACCAAGTGAAAGCAGTCAAGTAGTGTTATTTTCTGTCACCACTGCTTCCAGATCTTCAGTCTTATCTGTCCACACGTCAAACTACATAGAACAGAGGTAACATGGCACGGCTCTCCTCCTCTCATATATGCTTGCAGAATAGCACTGGAGATCAAGATGAGTAAGCACTGCAAGGTTAGTGTCATCCAGCCAGGCAATGATGCAGGCAAGTCACATGGAGTAACTTCTCAAACTACTGAGTCATGGCTGCACGCCTTAGCCTATAATTGTTTTGCATTAGATTTAATCAATAGTGTGGTAGCTTGTCTCCCTGACTTCCACGCAGGAAGGAACAGGCAAGAGTATGATGACATTAATTTAGTTTTCTACCTTACCTCTGCTCCATCCCGCAGCCAGTACTTCGGGGCAGAAGTATGACTGTATCATGCTTGCAATCACCAGAGCCATTTCAGGCTTAAAAGTCTATTTGCTCTCTTTCAGCTAGAAAAGCAGCTGAATAAGACTGAAATATAATTTCATTTAGTTTAACTTCATTATTTTAGTTTTTAATTTAAAATCAACCATACACTTTATAAGTTCAAAGCATTCAGCAGCATCTAAAACCAGCCACCAGAACTTCCCAACGCCCCAGAGACACCAGAGGACCAACATTAAGGACCTCCAAATGCCCTGACAAAAGCCCTCCCCTCAGGTCAAACCAGAAAAATCCAACCTGGAAGCCAAGTCTGTAAGGAATGAGGTGTGTTCTATACTCATAGCCCCTCAATTTCTTCAGGATCAGAAGCTGAAAGATGAGATGTGGTGGGACTGCTTTTCCTAAATCAAACTGTCAGCACTTGCTGCAACTAACTTAGACAACTACGAAGGCAACCAAACAAAGCAGCAACCTCAGAACATCGTGAAACCTGGTTAGAAGTTACTCTTAGCTCAATACAGAATAAAAGCAATGGTTTAGATTTTTCCAAAACAATTAACTAAACAGTTACACAACTAAGACAAAAGTAACAAAATAGTAAGTATTTTCTGCAAGATATTATCTCAAAATAAAAATCTAATAGAGTTTTCTGGCATCTGCCTGACCAGCTGCAGACGATGTAACCCACCTTTCTACAACTCAGACCTTGTGCACCTAGTGCTCCCTCTGGCTAGTTTTACTTCAAGCATTTCTTCCAGTTAAAGAAACCTCACATCTTCAAAACTCTGTTTCTGGACTTCACTGGAAAAGAGTTTTTAGTTCTTCTCCCTTCAGGTGAGCATGAGCTTCCCTTTGCTGCAGCTGTGCAGATTCCCTGTGCTCCACTAACTTTATATGCATTTAGTTAATAACCCATGGAAGAGTTAAATACTTTCTTCACATTTAAATAATCATGAAGATCACAGCATGACACCTCCCTGCCTAATTCATACAGCTCTAAAAACATTCAAAGGAAGTCTGAAAAACAACAGCCTCACTCTATCCAGACAAAGAGTACTAAAGCTACTAAAGCTCATCTCGTTTCTGATGTCTGCTCAATACCATACATGATATCCACCACTTTAGGAAGACGGTAGATTTGTTGCTATTTTGGAAACACAAATAGGTTCTGCTTTTGATTCATTTATTGGTTTTGGATTTTTTAAAAATAGGCTATCATTTTACCAATAGCTTTACATAAAATTGCTTCAGCCACCATCAGGTATGGTTTTAGGCAGTAACAGCTATCAAAAATAAATACTTTATGGCAATTAGCCACATGGTGACACACATTTGTACAAGTATCAGACCATTTACACTCAAAAAACTTCTCAAATAAGTAAACTGTTAGAAAGGACTTCAAGTTGTGTGTGTACATAAACACATACATATTTTAAAGACGATTTAAGAACTAGAAAGTAGATTTTCCCCTGTGAGCATACCTAAATATGCATTTTAAGCAAGCCTTAAGAAATGCGAAGTACATTTCCTTTCACATTATGTGAAACTACCAGAAATTTTACGGAAGTTACCATCACACAGGGAGCAGTACTGCTCCTCTCAGTACTAGGAAGTGTAACAGAGGCAAAAGAAAACGCAACTACTTGTACCTCACACACTGAAAATGTAGGTAAACCACAGTTAAGTCACAGCACTTAAGTTCACATACAAGTATGTATGTATGCACACGTATACATAACAGAGCTCTCAACCTTGGCAAGACATTCCCCAAGAATCTCATCTTGCACAGCAAGTATCAGCAATCTGACAACTCCTTCTGTCACTCTACTACTCTAAAATGCCTCAAAAAAAAAAAAAAAAGAAAATGGATTAACAGAAATCCACTAGTTTTAGAAAAAAGATCTTATTTCCTGAGAAGCAGCTGGCCTGCTCTTCAACTGCTGAAAGGCACCAGGGGAAGAATGGGGCCCAGAAGGCTGAAGTCCCTCTTTCTTCATGGATATTAAATGCTACATGTAAAAACACAATATAAAATCCTAGGGAATATTCCTCACAACCCACTAGGCACACCGGTATTTTAGTAACGTAATCTATCAAACCATGGGGGGGTTGAGGATTTTTTTTTCCTTCAAAATTTAAATGCTTTACTCGGTGAGAACACGACAGCAATAAAACGTAACACCTCAGCTTCCCAGTCCTGCACCTGTGACCTAAAAAACTCTCCCGTCAGTGAGGGAGAAGGTGCTGAGGCTACGAGACGGCTCATCACCGATGCGGCTCAACCCATCTGCCGCCGCCCACCACCCGGTGCCGGGGTACAGCCAGAGGGGATCCCCGCTGGCCCAGGAGAACCCCGAACGCTGAAGGAGGAAGGGGCGCCGGAGAGGGTCGGGGCCGCTAAGAAGAAACGCCTCAGCCATTCCCACAGGCAGGGCCGAAAAGCAGACACCTTGCCGGGATAGCGCTACGTTCCCCCGAGAGTAGGGGGGATGATGCGGAGTAGGGAGGACCTTTGCTCCCAGGCGGTGCTTCAGTTCACTTCGCTCCGGCCTGCCTGATACTAAGGGCGGAGGGGGCCCGGCCCGGGGAGAGCTTACATTTACCTGCGGGGCTCCCGCCCGAGAGGCTGATGCAGAGTAGCAGCGGCAGCAGCCACACCAAGCGAGAGTTTACATTTACCTGCGGGGCTCCCGCCCGAGAGGCTGATGCAGAGCAGCAGCAGCAGCATCAGCTGCCGCCCCAAACGCCGCCCGGAGAAGGCGGCAGGCATGGTGGTCCCGCCGCGCTCAGTCCCGCCGCACTCCCCTGGCTCGGCCCAGCTCCCGCACCCCACGGGCTGCACCGCCTGAGGAAGCCTCAAACGGGCCGGAGCGGCTCTGCGGGAGAGCCGGCTCCTCCAGGCACGACCGGGGTAAAAAGCAAAGCAAAGCGGCCCCAAATTCACTGCCAGGAAAAACAACGGGCAAAGGCAACCGCCGCGAAAGAGCTGGTGTCACGGCCGTTCCCCTCTGCGGGAGGATGTGCTCTGCGGTGGGCCCGCCGCGCTTTATGTGGTGGAGGAAGGGCGGGGGCGCGCACCCGTGGCTAATTGGACCGAGGCCCTGGCGCCTAAGCCGCCTGGGAGACCCCCGCGGCAGCGGGAGGCTGACAAGGCAGGTTGGATAGTGTTTTATTTTTGGCCCAAAGGGGCAGTGGCAGTAGGACCACGGGGGCCGGAACAGTCGCCGGCAGCAGCGGCTCTTGAGGGCTTGCCCGGGGAGGTTGCCTAGGGCAGAGCCAGTCTGTCCCTGCCCTTTGGCTGCTGATCTTCTGGAGAGCCCAGCTTCGCGGGTCACTGGCTCCAGGGCAGCTCGGTTATACTGTATGGGAGCTGCGGCTTTTTTGCATCCCTCTTTCTAAATCTCCCAGGTTGTACAGCAGTGCCCAGGGAGCAACATTTCTAGCTAAAGCTTCTCAGGTGTTTGATTACAGCTAAGTTAAATTGCTTACACTCTTTTTATTCTGTATTTATATGTACTTACCTAGGAAACCCACTCTCTGTATTATATACATTTCTGTTTGTTACTTGGTAAATAACTGAATCGTGATTGTGTGAAATGGAATCTGGGAAGGTGGCATTCTCTCAAAAAATCCTTTGTGATGTACTTACTGCTCCTTCCTTCTTGTCAAGAAAAGGGTTACTTAGCTAATGTAAGGTTGAGTTGTATACAAGGTTTATATCAATGATGCGAAAAGGTTACTGCAAATAAGCCTTTACATTATCTTAGCTTTCCATGCTGGCAAAGCTATAGGAGTTTATGCAGAGCAAATGCCCTGTGCGTTGATTTTCCAGCACTGCACGTGTTCATGCTACTATCCGTATTTTCCAGTGTCCTTCAGAATGAAATTTTCATTCATAAAAACTCCCAGTAAATACAAATAGTGGCAAAAGACTGGGAACAGGATTCTTTCATTAGCCCCATTTACTCTGTGTTACAGGACTTAGGATGTAATGTGCTGTAGGGAGAGGCTGAACACCCCGTGTTTCTTAATCTGCCGGTCTGTTGAAACTGCACAGAGCGATAGCATTCAGAGAGAGAATCCAATTCAGATAAAGCTGTTTAGGAATGGTAGATGATCTTCAGCTTTTAATAGGAAAAAAACTGGCTGGCACTTGAAAGCTGTTTTATCTGAACCAGTTAGGCCTGAAGACTTATCTCTTGGGGATGGGGGAGGGTGAGGGAAAGGGAAAGAGGAGAGAGAAACGGAGGAGAAGAGGAGGAGGAGAGGGAGAGGAGAGAGGAGTGTCATCTGCTTAAAGATATGAAGGGACTGGTTTATAGTTCCAGTTAGCTCTTCTTGGAAAGGCTGAAAAGAAAACTTTATATTCACCTTATTTAGCGGTTGGATGTGCAGCACCTTTTGGTGAGAGATTTTATGTACATGGAATCCATGTGAATTGGCTAGTGTGGCAAGTCTATGTAGAAATCTAGAACACTGCCAGCTGCACAAATGGATCTGCTAAGGCAGTCCAATCTGGCACCCAGCTTAGTTTTAACAGTTCTTGCTCAGTAGAAATTGTAGAGGTTCTGATGGAGACAATTTGTTTTGAGTGACTGGACATTTTGTCCTGCATAGGACTGGCTTCTGTGTTTTCCACCAAGTTAACTTTGGTGAGCAGTCTGAAGACATGATGAATACCTTTGCAGAATTCCCTTGCAACTCTTTTTCAGGGCTTGTCATCTGCTAATAGTACATCCCACACTTACTTAATGCTGAATTGGAAGAAAAAATTATTTAACTACTCCTGAGGGAGATGTTTTTCCCAATACTCATGATATGAGATTAAGAAGCCACAAAGCAATGGAAGGGCAAAGAGGAAGGCAAAGGCAGGAGGAAGGAAGGTAAAGAAGCAGCAGAATTTAGAGGAACTGGTCAGGTAAACCAAACAACTTTTTAAGGATTTCCAGGCTCCAGAGTTTGTCTTAGCATAAGAATATGCTAGTATTAGATTACTCACCAAGAACTACAGCTGGATTTGGCAGATCACTGAAAGTGTAAGACTGAGAGATTTCAGAAATTATAAGGTTAGTGATAACAATGATAAAGTAGAATATTTGGATATTAAGAAAAATGAACTGTTACATTAGCTTGCATTTGGAAACACTGTCTGGCAAGTAGAAATTTCAGGAGAAGTATCTCTATTTTAATTTTACATACCAAGACTAATCTGCTCCATTTATTAACATCCAGCATATTTTCTTCTCTCTTGAGCTAATTTTTTTCTTTCACTTCCATAGAGAAACTTTGACTTACTCTCACATGGTAATTACTTGGCAAATGTGACAATTGTTTTGGAACAAGATTCATATGTTGAACCATACTCTGGCTTATAAGAAAACTTATATTTAATAAGACCTCTGATACAGAGAAATTGTCAGTTTATTCAGCTGGAAGATCTTTGCTGAAATATTTCATGACAAAAGGAAAGTAAATGAAACTCTGAAAATTGATATGATAAGTTGATTATTGGCTGAAGAAAAATCTGGATGGTAATTTGTACTTTTACAGCTCCTTTTCACTAACAACCAAATCCTGTATCCTTAAGCCATCTTTGGCATTCATTTATTTCTGTTAATAACTAAAACGGTAAAATAACTGAAGGACATATGTGATCCAGAAGTTTTCTTGGCTGGAGGTTTGCTTTTTATAAAATCCACTCAAATTGTGAAAAGGTAACTAACGTGTATGTGATAAGAACTGGGGAAAAGGGACTGAAAAACATTTGAGGTGGAAGTTTAGATATATTTCAGGGATGGTGTGTAGCAGCTTTCAATATTTGAAGTTGAATCATCAAGACATTATTAGCCTCTAGCTAGATTTTTCTAATGTTCAAGGAACTTTAATGAGGAGGCATTTTTTATGGGTATGAAATTTTTAATTGTAAAAAATTGAAAATGAACTGTGGTACATAGGAGACGCAATTTAGAATTACTTTAGAAATTAGTCTTGGAAATATCCAGGAAATAATTTTGCGAGGCCAGGAGGTAACGGGTTACTAGTCTGTGGGCCACTGTCAAAAGGATGTGCTGAAATAAATGTTATGCAACACCTGCATAATGGGGAATGAGTTCCCTATTCTGTGGTAACAGGTTATAATAAAATTTTAAAAAACATTGCAAAATGTGTGTGTTTCTGCCAGCCAAAATAATTTACTGAATGCTAGTACAAGACTACAAACCAGAACTTTATTGTCTCCCCAAACATTTATCTTTTGGTTGCTTTCTTTTAAGGATTTAACTAAATAGAAATCTTGTCTGGATTTAAAATTACAGGCCAGATTATTCAATCCACATACTCTGCAATTGCCTACCTGCACTGTCTGCATCCTGCTAAGTGGTTGCAAGTCCAAATATCTCCTGCTGTCTTCTCGAGGCAATTTGCAACACCAAGCATATAATCTCTATTGATAATTCTGCCATTTATCAAATGTTTAATGTTGTGTTCTAAGATGGGAGCTGTATATGGAAAAAAAAAATTGGGGCGATAGTGCTTTAGGAACAGATTTTAAAAAAATCTTAGATTGCTGCCAATACCAATTATCAGGATTGTTGATACTGATCATATAAGATTGTCAACTCTTACTGTGCAGGGTTGCAGATTAGAGAGTATGACTCTCTCAGAAAAGGCTTTGTTCACATGGCAAACTCACCATCATGAGGAGCTGCCATCCAAAAATTCTGCCAAGCAAGATTTTTGGCAAAGAGTTCTTTCTGCCCACCAGTCCTCTGCTTTCTGATATTTGAACAAAAATGACATTTTAAAAATGAAAAAATATAATGAAAAAACAGTATTTTGTTGAAAACACAATTTAAATTGCAACCTTATGTACAGACAAGTAAAGAATTGTGTATAATCTGTTAGTTTAATGTAGACTTAAAGTTCATTTTGATATAAATGCATGCCACCTCATCCCAGGGTTTGCTTTGCAAGCTGTATTTCAAAATGTGCAGAAGATATTTTAAATATCTCAAGCAGGACCAGACTTCGAGGGAGGCAGTACCCTTCATTACAGCAATATACCTGCAAGAAGTAAGGCAGCCTCTGATCTGAATACAATTTCAGAACAATTACTGTAACTGTAATTATGCTGAAGGCACACAGCTGAGTCTCACCTACTGTTTTGATACCAGCATGAAGAACAAGTTTGAAAAGTCTTTCTTTTTCATGACTTCTCCATTTTCCAACCTTTCAGGCTTTTAAAAGCAGCTTTTCTTTTGTGGCAATAATAAAATGAGAAGCCTTTTATACAATAAACTGTCTATGAAGGTATTCTCTGTTCTGCTGCAGTACTTGCTCCATTATAACCAACAAGCGGGAGTACTAAGTCATCTGAAGAACCAGGGCTTACATATGTAATTGAATTTGGGCTACTTGGGCCTCCTGCTCTGGGGTAATCAACGTGAATGCTTTCTGTTTCTTATGGGTATGGTAAGAATGTAGACTTTGTCTTATCCAAATTACCTGTTTTATGGTTTTGTAGTTTGTTTTTGGGGGTTTTTTTTTCAGGTAGTTGACAGAAACTTAGTTTGTCCAAATGTATATGATAATATATTTGTAATTCAGAAGATAAAACCTGAAGATAAGACAGCATAAAATAAGTAACAAATGGCCCAAGCCTCATTGTTTACATTCCTGGTGGGGGGAAGTCATTCAAGTTAAACACGCTTCATTTATTTATGATTCAACTTCAGTAAACTTTAGAAAGTCTGACTGCATCCTTTTGATTTGAACATTGTTTTTTTCTTTAGTCTTTATATATTATTTTAGAAAGAGAAAAGAGGGCTTCAATGAAAAAAAAAAGTGGAGAAAGCTATGTAACTAAAAGTGTTATTTGTAATTCCAAAATCCTGAGATTTTAAACAGTTTTTATTAGTCTTTTGCCATTTAATTCATTTGTCTAGTAAATGAAAGCTAAGGTGTTTTTTTTATCTCTAATGACAGGATTTCTGCTGTCAGTGAGTGAGCAGAAATAAGAAAGATGAAAAAGGTTTGCAAAAGCCATGAGACAATCTTCAGTACTTTTACTGACTACAGATCATCATAGCCAAAAACAAAGAACTGAATTGGAAGGAATGATGATCACATCATTTGGTCACATTAAAACTTTGCAGAAGGCAGGTAAGATATGTCCCTGTCATCATCAGCACAGGGACAGAAACCTCAGTCTGTGTGCATTGGGCATACCTAACAGTAGAGGATCTGAATGAATGTGCATATTCACTCTCATAAATTTTAAGGATCCATATTGGCAGAATGACAACATCTAAGACCACAAATGTACTCTGGAATTTCCAAGCTTCATGAATATACCCATGGTTATTGTACCATACTCTTCCTGTTAAAGAGAAAATTCAGTTTCAAGGTTTGCCAGAGTGATAATTCACGTAGTTTTTAATTCACCCAAATGCAACATCTGCGTAACAGATAGAGAGCTATTTAAGTACTCTCTGAAATGATGCATACTCAGAACTGAATAATTTAGTATTTTAATTTAAAAAAATTATGTTGATTCAGAGAAAGATGGTCTTGGATATTTGTGTGTGAAGTAAAACACTATTTTAACACAAAACAGCCTGCAAACATTTCTAGTTCTTTCCATGTGGAAGGGCTCTTTTCCAGCCTGCAAATATTTTGTTTGGAGAAGTGGAAACACCAGATAGCAGACAGAGTTCAGACAAAAGAAGGAAAGAGAGCCTTAATAAAGAAAATGAGAGCCTTAATAAAGAAAATTACGTCTGCTGCAATAAGAGTGATTATCATGACTCAGGGTTTGCATGCCAAGAATTTGTGGAATACTTATTGTTCCCTTGTTTGCTTTTTCAGGCTGAATATGCATCATAATCCTGCAGTTTGTCAGGTGCCTAAAGTGATACGCAGTCTTCTACATGGGAATGAATCATTTTCATCCAGAGCTATAAACTACTTCATTAGAAGTGGCCAATTGGATCTATGAAAGGAGCTACTGGGCTGTGTGACAGTCATCTTTTCAGTCCTGTTAATACACAAATTTTATTTGACACTGGTAATAATAGAGTTAAAATGGCTTTTTCAGCTGAGATTATGTCACACCAGAAGAGTTCAAAGATGAATTTCTGAATGTGACTTTTTAACAGCAAAGTTGTTCTTCAAGGCATTTCCACAAAGGATTAATCAGGGTTATATTACAACTTGGATAGTATTTCTAGAGGCAGAACACACACACACACACACATATATATAAGTGAAAGTAGCATAAAATATATTAGTTTGTAGAATGTGTGTTTCAAAGTGAAAATGAATAATCATAAGTAGTTTTTCATTTTAATTCTGATTCATCAATTGCTGATATATTTCCAAACACTTCTGTACTCAGTAAGCTGTGGGAGGATTACACAAAGATAATTTATTCCAAGTGAGTTTTACCTTTCAATATAAAAATTAATTAAAAATTATTGATGAAGGGAAGAATGTGCACAACATATCAGTAGTGAAAATTCTACAGAGCTAATGTAAAATTCTTTCAGCACGAACAGATATCCTGGCTGATCTATGAAACTTATTTCAGGTTTTGTAAACCTTGTAATTTGCCCTCAGAAATGGCAGGGGAAAAAAAGATAATCTTTTCATTTTTGCCATTCTAGCTTCCTCTGTAGTGTGTTTTGCCATCTTTTGGTTGTGAGAGTTACTGGAATCAATAGTTATTGTAGAATTTAAATTTCTAGTGTAAGAATTAGTTTGCTGCAATTATTGGATTCTGATTAATTCAGCCACATATTAGAGTTAGCACCAGTTCTTTTTTAGAAGAAGAAAATAATTTTGTTTGATTTTTAATAACTCACATAAGAAGAACAATAAATTGCATCTGATAGTTGTAGGGCTTTAGAAAACATACTGCTAAGGGTTGCTTTGTTATTTACTGGAAAATTATGTTTCAGACAAAAATATTAAACAAAAATCTACTGCGGGGATGTTGGGTCATTTTATTAAGTTTACTTATGTTCCTTAGTTTGACTCATAGTGTTTGAAACAAGTCAGTCAAGAGGGAAATGTGATCTCCCCATGTGGACCCTATTCCCATGCTCAACAACATTTAATGTGTTTGTCCTTACATCAGCCTTGTGGATAGTGTTAAGTCCAGTGCAACACAAAGTGGCTCACCTGAGATAACCCAGGGAAAAGGTTACACTTGACTATTCTTTTCTAGTTTTTTCTGCCCTGTGCCAGGTTCTTTTTGATTCCCAGGATAAAGCTGAGTAGATGGAAAAGGCTACTTAGGGTGCACTGAAAAAGTCAGAGGCATTCCCTGCTGACCTTTATTACTCTTCTTTTTTTTTGGAGACAGCAAACCATGCCCTTTGTACAGACAGCATGTTTGGACTTGGCTTGGGAAGAATTTGAGTTGCACTCTCTAACACACAGTGCAGATTGCAGGTGAGCATCTGAGAAAGCAGAGAGCTGAGTGAACACAGTCATTTTGATGAAAACAAATGTTTGAGCACTTTTGTACCATTGAAATTGTTGGAAATTAGAGTCCAAGTATGAGTGACCTGAAAAACTGCTGTTCAACAATTTCATTATCCTGTACTTCTGCAAGGGATTGTTTGTAGATGCCTAGGGGCTTCATGGTTACATGTCTCCTGGATTTGCAGCTAGTGTATCACCTAGAAAAACTGCTTTTTTTTTCAAGGTGAAGCTTCTTACAGAGGTGTCTCTTCTAGGATTACAGAAAAATACCATCCAGCTTTACGGTAAAAGTGGTATGCTCACTTCTACATTTGAACTGTCCTAGGGTTTTCAAACTGGAAATAAAATTTCGGTTACAGTTTCTTATTGGTACTCACTTCTTTTAAACATGCTTGAAAGTTTCATAAAATTATCTAAAGCTTCTCATAAAGTTATAAAGACAAAGCTTATTAATTCTAAATTATATTGAGGCTTTTTCTTCTCTCAGATATACACTCCTGAGAATAGTGGTGCTTCACTATTATAATGCATCAAGCCAGGGGCAGTGCAGGTGTTAATTACATTTTTAAAAGTAAGAATTAAATAGTTTTTACTTCACACAGAGACCATGAACTCCATGCAGTAAGTTAATTGAACTTAGTAGGAAAATAAGAGAATAAATCTGGATTGCAGAAGGCACTGCTAAAAATCTGTGATTAGAGTGGTTGGGAAAATCATGATTCTCTTTTCACACACCTTTCTTAGTCACTGTTTCATTTAATCTTGATGGGGGGGTTGGACTAGATGTCCTTTTAAAGTTCTCTTCCAACCCCATGCATTCTATGATGATTCTGTATGGGCATGGACAAGGCTCCTACATCATCTAATACATACCAGTTTTATCACTGCAGCATAATTCATCACTACTTCTACAGCTTCTCTGCAGCCTCATGCTTGAACAGTGAAAGAGAAAACAGTTCTTAGGCAGTTCTCATGACAGTGCACTAATTTTTCCAGCCGTTGGGTGCTGCAGAAGCTGCTCTGCCCACTGACACTCTGTGAATCATATCTTTCCCTCCTAGTAGGAAAAAAAAATGACCATAAAAACCTTTTAATATGGTCTATTTAATAGACCTTCAAAGCATGCTTTGTGATGTCTTAGGTACAAACAATACAGGTGTTACTGCTGGAGAAACAGAGAAGCTTGCAAGGAAGGGGCATTTCTGCATGGGGTTGTAACTAAGAATTTAATGTGGTCCATAAAACACTTAATTTTACCTCACTGATAGACTTAGTGATGACTATGCTGGTTGTGACTGGGATAAAGAAAAATTTTTTCGAAGTAGCTGGTATGGGGTCCTCACCCCATCCTACCAGCCATCCTAGGGATGTCTGCCAATGGAAAGTGGTGAATGAATGCTTGTTTTGCTGTGCTTGTGTGCGTGGCTTTTGCTTTCCCTATTAAACCACTTAGATCTCAAGCCACGAGTTTTCTCACTTCAGTTCCTCTGATTCACTCCCCCATTCTGTTCTGGGGGACGGAATGAATGAGTGGCTGTGAGCTGAGTTGCCAGCTGGGGTTAGACCATGACATGACCTTTCAGTTACCTTATTTCACACTTGTTTTTTTCTTTCAATTGAATCTCTTTTCATGTACTTTTTGGAGCTGCTAAGCTGATGTCAGAAGAAAGGGGGACATTTTTACTATCTGCATTTTCCTAAAACGCATACTGTGTAGCATTGTGCAACATTTAAAAAATCCACACTTGGAGATTTTCAGAAGAGAAACTTTTCAAAAGAGAGCCTGTAATGGCAACCTGAAGTCAACTGAAGCCAGAAGCATCACACTTTCCAATTCTTTGTCTGCCAAGTATGCAGCTTATCTGATTCACAGTATGACTGTACACATTTAGTCCTAAACAGGAATCCTCTGTAGTTCAAAAAAACTAAAATTCTGGACTTTTAAAAAAGGAAGCAAAGTACAAAAGGGAGATCTCTCACAAAAGAACTGAATTTCTCTGGGAACTGAGCAAGCATTTCTCTAGAAGATTTCTACTGAGAACAGTAAGGCTATCAAGTAGCACTTTTATGTCTCTTATTCAGATGAGGCCTTTGTGCAGTGTTTACTACTTTTCCACTCTTAAAACAGAAGCTAGAGAATTTTTCTCAACTGCACGTTTGTTCTCTCTCTCGGTGTTACCTATCTGCATTAGCTTTTGCCATTTTTTATGTGTGTGCATATGAATATTGTCTGAATGAACAAGTACAGCCATCAGTTGTAGTTCTTACTGGAGAAGATGACATAGGAAATGTGAGTATCATCTTCCTAATGCTAAGTTTATACAGTGTTCTTTTTATCACACTGCTTCCTCCATAGACCTAGAGGGAAAATGCTATCTGTAGAACACAAGCAGAACAAGAACTACAGGCACAAAAAACTGCGTTTTGGAAACATGCACTGCTTTTCACAGTTGCCTCCGAGGTAGCAGTTTTACTGTCAGTAGGCACTGATGAGAGTGCAGGCAGGAGTGTGCTTGTGGTCATACTAAACAGTGGTGTGTGCGCTGCTGTCCTATTAGCAATGGTTGTATCTTGCCCAGAGTCCATGTACTTCTGGCACGGTGAACTTCGACTTGAGTGCAGGTTTGGGTCTGTATCTGGAAAAGAATGTAGACATATTGAAGCCAGTCGTGTTTATATAAAACCCAACTAGCAATGAATATGCAAATCAGGCTTAAATTGAAACAAGAATCCTTTCTCCAATGCAAAATTAACTTTTTTGAATGACAAGTCATTAGTTTCCTTTCATAGATACCAGTAACTGCCCTGGGGCACAACTCTGCAGGAAAGAAAACCTCCTTTTTACAGGTTCTGCCTCATTATCCCTAGGAAACTTCACTGCTGCTAGGGACGGATATGCAAACATGCAAACATGCAGGATTCAGTGACAGTAGAGAGTAGATAGCTGGTGGCAGCTATTTTATTTTGGGGATGAAGGTGATCTCTGCTCAGCTGGAAGATAAATTGACTTTTATCACAGTCTGTCTTCCAGAAAACATATTTTTAAATCAGTCTCTTTTTCAATTCAGTAAGCTCTGTTAAGCTAACAAGAAGTGCACATATCTGCAATGAATCAGTGGTGGTTAAATTTGTGTATAACAGGAATCACTAGTACATACTAAGAAGAAGCTTTCCCTTTTAAAGACAATAAAGAGTAACATATATCTTAAAATCATACCAAATCTGCCCTTCTCTGAGTTCTCACCTTCTCTCAATCTTGTTACAAGTGTTTGTCATTAGAAAACAATCCAATTGTTCTAGATTTTGTCTCAATGGTTTATTTTGTAGAAGCAAGGAATTTATGTACTCCTGCATATAAACATCTGCTCATCTATCATTATGCCAAACTTAAAACAGCCTATTCAATCCTACACTCAGCAATTTGCATATGTTTGTATGTTTGTAGTCTCTCATCATTTGTACCTTCTCAGGTCTCGCAATCTCCCTCTCAGTAAGGGATTGTCTTTACTCTTTCCTATCCCTCAGGTTTGTCCTAAGACTCTTCAGAGCTTTGTCCTTTCTGTCCCAGGTTCAAGAATGGAAACAGGGCTTTTATTTTTGTACCTATTCGGCTTTGTGAATTTTTTTCATTGTTGTACAGATGTACAGACACTTCAGTACATATTGGTTTTCTTAAGGAAGAAGGTAGAACAAGCCTGCCTTTATCTCTCTAATATGATACTTAAAATACATAACCAGATATCGCACACTCAAGGCAAGAGTTATTGGTACCAACATCAAAAGTAAATTGCACTTCCTACATTTATAATTAGAGCAGTTACAGAGATCTGTCCTAGGGATTGACCCTGACCTTAGTTTCTTGATGAGTGAGAAACTGTGAAATGTCCTGTCAATGTCCAAAGTGAGAAAAAATCCCAAAGTGTGTTGGCACTGAAATGGTACTGATTCTTGCACCATGTCAGGCTCCATTGCCATCCCTGTCTCTCCACGCTCTCTGCAGTAGCTTTTACATTTGTTACAGCATAATTAAAGGTTAATTAGGTGAAAGAGGAAGATGGAAAAAGGGCATGGATCTGTGGCCCCATGGTCAGAGCACTCACTGGGGAGTGACTGGAAATACTCTAAATCCCACTTATGTACTTTGTTCAGTAACTGTTCTTGAAACAGCATCAATTTTATGAAACCAATTTTTTCTCTTCATTCTGTATTTCATGTTTTACTTTTTGAGTGAAAGTGCTATCAGTAGGTATCGAGTCATGTTTTTCCTGGTAGAAACATTTTTCAGCCATTTGACGGGAAGCAGAAGAAGTCCCATTAGCAGGGGAATTTGCTGAGCCTGTGCCCTGAGGTGTTCAAGGCACTCTGGGTAACTCCAACACCTCTGAGTACTCCAATCATTACATAAGCATTTAATCTAATGACAGATTAATTAATAAGAGACCTTGAAGCAAAGACCAGGAAAAGGCACTTGTGACATTAAATCACTTTCATGTTCCTGCCAGCCCCTGAACCGCAGCTGTTGAACAGGGACTCAGAAGCAGTGGGGAGGCCTCACCTCTGAGGTGAGACAGGGGCTCAGGAGATTCCCCTGGGGAGAGCATGCCTTGTGAAGGGGACCTGGAGCAGTGTCTTGTGCCTCACAGGAGAATCCTACCTGCCGATCCTTA
The DNA here is from genome assembly GCA_013400975.1 of Atrichornis clamosus. Taxonomy (NCBI): domain Eukaryota; kingdom Metazoa; phylum Chordata; class Aves; order Passeriformes; family Menuridae; genus Atrichornis; species Atrichornis clamosus. Next base: position 20,186 of record WBMZ01001152.1, read on the forward strand.
ACTCTGGCTCCTGGGATTCACTGCAGGGCTGTCCTGCACAGAGCTAGTGTTAGGAGACTGGCTGCCCTCAGGAAGGGAGCTGGTTCTTAGCAGTGCTAGAAGAACCACCCTGGAACACAGAGGCATACGCAGGAGGATTATGCAGTCTGACTGGGGAAGCTGAGCACCTCAGTCCCCTCAAAACAAACGTGCGATGCACAGAGCCCTTTTGAGTGACAGCTATCAAATACACAGCCCGTGCCACTTCATGGTATTTGACTGACTGAAAGGTGAGGTGTCAATTAAATGGTGTTTTCGGGCTGAGCAGATGATTCTTCTCTGAACACATACATGACGGACCTCTCTCTTCCCTGGATCTGGCCCAGGTTCATACTAGCTGTCCTTTGATTGTTACATACCTCCTAAGGGTTACATTTTCTCTAAAGGATCACACAGTAATTTATTCAGAAAAAATAATCTTCCATTGCCTCAATACAGGCAAACTCTTTTGTTATTGTCACTGTGAATCTCCTCAAAACTGAAGCACTTTTACATAGTTCAGTCTTTTAATATCCTCTTTTATTCTCATTCAAGAAGTCTAGTTTGATAACAGTCAAGGATTTTAGTTTTTCATTTTAGCTAAAGAAAAAAAGTCCAAGGAGAAATAAGGTAGTTTTTATTCCTTTAATTATGGGGTTTTTTTCTGACTTAGAGCAATGATATCTGGCTAACAACATATAATCAAAGTAAAATAATCTTGTCTGTGATTTTACTGTTTTAGCGATTCTTGAAGTAAAAATACACCTCTATATATGATTTTGCTCACCCACTACTTTTAAGCCTTAGTAATAACTATTCATGTTGTACAATAGTAAGCATTTTGCCTATATCTTTATGCATGCAATTTGTCATCAGTTTATGCCTCTTTAAGCTTGGCACTGATTTAAAAAGTCTCTTCTAGTTGTAGCATTCCTTTCAAAAATTACTTTTTCTTCTTGAGGCTCCGTAAAAGACAGAAGAAAGCATAGTGGCAGAAGTATTATAAACTGAAGCAGATGGCATTTTGGTTTTGGAGAATATAATGAAGCTTGCACAATGTTAATTGTCCCATAACTGAGTACATTTCTTGCACTCTGATGAAAATCCACCAGGCATTTCCAGGTGGAAGGATTTTCACATAATTTAAGAAGATGTCAGTAAATAACATGCAAATAAATAGAATTGTTCCAAACGGGGAAAACCTGGAGAGGTCAATAAATAAGCTAAGGCAAGGTGTTAGTTTTGAAGATGTATAGTCCTTTCCCATTGCTATGTTTAAAATTCTCTTGTTAAGTCAGAAACTGTAAGTTATTCCAAGTACTGAAACATCAAGATTAAGAGAAACACTGAATTGACTCATCCCAAATCATTTCCTTTGGGAACTGTCAATAGAATGATTAAATCAGATTTGAGCAATACACCATAGTCATTGGAGAATAGATTTCTCCATTCAAGGTGAAATAAGCTTGGCCAATTCAAAAACTTAAATGGAAGGGTAGCTTGAGTGGGGTTTTTTTAATGATCTCTAGCATAGTGTCAAGACTGTTTTATTTGAACAGAGAAAACTGCTTATAGTTCACTTTGGAGAAGAAATAAAGTATGTGCTACTGTGACAGACTAAACAGTGATAGTAAACTAATTACCATAATGGGTTGTATTTTTGGGGATGAACAAAATGATATTAGATCTGAGAATTTCTGAACAGGCATCAGAGAATATTAATATAATTACAGAGGCAAAATTAGTGTCTTGAGTGTAAAATAATAAGCAAGCAAGATCCTTGCTTGTTTTTATTTTTTTTTTAATGCTTTAACTAGTCTCTGAACTGTCTTTTCTCTTGCAGTCATTCCCATTTTTTTCTGCCAACACATTCTTGGAATATTACTCTTTGCCATGATATATATTTAAAGCCTAATAATTTTTTATTCATTCTGTAAGATTGTGTTACTAAATTGTATGCAGCATGTACCATCAACCTTATATAAAATACAGAAAGTTGTCAGTCATAAGTCTTGCATGTGCAAGGGGACAAAGTGTTCATATCAGATTATGCTGCCCTTCATCAATATTAATGGAACTATTACAACCCAGTAGAGCACAGTCTGTGTATGCAGATGGCTGTTTATTAACCACAAGATAATAGTTTAACACAAACCCTCCTACTTGGTTTTGCTTATGTTTGTTTATGTTTTTCCAAGTACCCAGGAGAGATTTTTCTTTTCCTCAATACAGAAATAACACTGAGTAGTAATGGTCTAATTCAGAAAGAGGAAATCTCTCATCCATATTAGAAAGTAAAGTAGTATTTGCAAGATATGTACATGATCTGGAAGCTACATGGGGGGAAAGAGGGGAGTTATCACAGATGCTTTCTTAAGTTGAGATATGTAATCATATTATTTTTGTAAGATAATATACTTTACCAAGGAAATGCTATTGAACTAGAACATCAAGGTTGAACTATTACACCAACAGAAGAGAGTCAGACTCCATCTGGTACTTCATACAGTGTCTGTAGTAGGTTTTGCTTCCTTAATCTCAAAGACTTTGACTGTAGCCGTAAAGGGTAATTGTAGGTTCTTTCTGCAGCAGTTCCTCCAATGTATTTTCTACCAGCCTGGACATTGTGCAATCACATTGTCTGTGTCCTTGTTTTACTGGATACTTCAGCTGTACAAACTTCATGCCTTTCGAAGAAAATCTGTCAGTGCTTTTTGTTCCCCCTCCCCCATCCCTATTCCCAATACTGAAGGAAATCTCTGCACGATGGAATTTAAGTCTTCTTAAGTATGACGGCTTGCAGAGCTTGCAGCCTGGCAGACAGTGAAGGATGTGCGAAACTGAAGGTGTAGCAGGCAAAAACAAGCAGGTAGTCTGGGGACACCTCCAGCCCACAGCAGTGAAGGAAGCTCTGGTTACCTCATGACACTTGCGACTAGTCAGAAAGGGGGAAATGGTTTTCAGAACACAGGCATGCACTTTAGTAGGACAGGCAGCTTGCCTCCAGCTACAGAGAGAGCAGCTGAGGGTGTGTACAGGAGCCTTATCTCTACAGTTAGCTACCCCCAACTCTGAGTGTTGCAACAGTTTTTATCATGTGGTATTACCTACATCAGTGATCAGTATACTGTTGAAGAGACAATGGGAATGTTTCTTGGAAGAAATGATCCAGAACTCAAGCTTCTGCTATAAAAGCACAGTTGCTTAGGGGAAAAAAAATGTACAATGTGAGACAACTTTTAAATTAAAACTAAACCATCCACTTCTGCTATCCCCTTAACTTACGTACCTAGCACATTTCCTTTCTTGTTGACCTGTTATGTTGAACCCCCACAGACATATTTCCCAAAGTCCTCAAATCCCCCCATCTCTCAGAAGACTCCAATCACAACAAAATTGCACCAATCAACCTGATAAGCAGTCCTAGAAATAAAAGAATATGTACAGCCAAAAGGCAATTTTTAGTTTTCAAAAATAATTAATATAAAAGGTCTCAGATATCTAACTGAATAGTTCTGATTACATACAATTAAAGGGCTTCTCACTCAGATGTCTATTATTTGCTATGATCACAGAGACAGTTAGATATCAAGGTGGAATTTTAGCAGATCTTACCCGAATTCTTTTTATTTAGTAGTAGTATGAAGTTATGAAGTATAAACTTTTCTGCCAATTATTTCTGGATGTAAATCACAAAGTAAACAGAACAAACAGAGAAAGCTGCAAACAGACACATAAAAAGCTTTATTCTTTGCACTGACAGTGTGGAGCTTGATGCCAATACACTGTTTTTACCACTGAAAAATATTTCACGATAATGTAGATAAATTGATTGAAGTCTATAGCTGAATACCGCAGCAGCCAAAGAATGAATACAAGTATATAGGTCTCCACAGTCATTTATTCCCGAAGAATTAGGAATGCTACATCACTTTCTTAAAATGTAATATGGCCATAGGACAATAAATAATTTTTAAATGCAAAAGAACTTAATGGGGCATATGGTACTAAAGAAAATTAGTTTCTGAATTTGTGATCAAATGCTTGTGCAGCAAGTAACTATGCTTCTTTTCTTCCTGCAATATTTCTTCTGAAATATACTCATCACAAATGTGTTTAGAATAATTTATTGGGTAAAATTACCATTCCTCTCTGAGCAGGAGGACTGAAGTGAAGGACGGTCTTAAGAAAGTTTACTTCTATGGATCATCCAGTGGGAAGCTCACACAACCAAAAATGCTGGTGTCTACTTAGGTAAAACAGTGACATGTTACTCCAGGCTGCAAGGAGGCTTGACTCAAGACTCTGTGCCCTCATAAACTGGGACACATAGATCTGTTTCCAGACTATCTGAAAAGTGGAGACTGGTGTTTACATTATCATGACGAGCATTCCTTTCTGGGTAGTTTGTGTCCTTACCCACTTGGCAGCCTCCCCATCCCCAGATTTGAGCTATTCAGGTCACCTGTACGGTAATGAAATCACTGAGACAGTTGCATCGTGGCACCTGGCAAAACTCCACTTTGTGATTAGTTACTTTGTCCTCATATCAAGTGTTTCAGCAGTACAGGTCAGCTGGCATGTTTTTGGGACTCCTGATGTGAAATGACATATTCTGTACATCAGTAGAAGGTTTATGTTTTAGGCTATAATGTTTATGTTCTTTCCTGTGCGGGGGTAAGTAGACTACTTGACTGTAATCGGTGTATGCAAGATGATATTTGGACTTGGAGTCTTCTCAGAATAGCTACAACCGACTGGGGCAGTTTGCTGTAGCCCTGTCCCCTCTCTTGAATCAGCATGTAGCTTAGTGTACAGTTTTGCAATAAGCCATTTCAAAAGCTGATCTTGTTGAAAATTGCTTTTTATGTATACCTGATTTTCGGCTTCATTCTCTGCACCAGCTCACTGTGAGTTTGCACAAGCTCAGATGGTACCCTATCAAAGGGGCTTAAAACACACAGGCAGAGATAGAAGGTAAGTGTACTGTGGAAGCTTGAACTGAACCCGTGACATTTCACCATCGTTTTAGGGGAGGAAGTGGGGAGGCAATGAGGAAACTACCTTCTATAGTATGTTGTAGTGGCTGTTGTTTACATTCACATAAAAATTCACATTCAAAGTTTAGTCTGGATTGGTTTGTTTTTCTTTTATCTCTTTATCCTTTTTTGTGCTTATTCTCCTGTTTGAGTGTATATTTAAAAGTCTTTTATTTTACAGCCATTTTCATTGGTTATATTTTGACCCTCTCAGTGTTCTAGTACAAGAAACATGGCCTTGAGAATACTAATGACTGTGTCAACCAACAAGTTTCTGAAAGTTGAGGATTTCCAGAAACTCCAAAGATGCTCAAATTGTGCCTTGTTTTCCTGGACATTCTTTTTATTTATTCCTTACTAGGAGAGTATCAGAGTGGCATATGAACAATTGCTTTTTTTATCAAGTAACAGAAATACTTTCCAAGGGAGATTTTGAATTTTTTATTCTGTTTAAATGCATGAACAGGTTATTTTTTTCCCAGCAGAACATCATCTTCTCCTTCATTGAATAATGCGGATTGTGCATTCACTCTAGATATGGGAAAGTTGAACTGAATTCCATCCACTTCAGGAGGTGGATCTTATGCTTCTGAACAGAGTGCCATAAATACCCAGCTCTCTGATGAGTGTTCTTGCTCTGCGCTTCTAAAGTTGATTCTCTTTGTCTAAACCAAAACACTGCACAAGGGCCTGGGATCCTGAGAGATTTCAAACAGTGGAGTTGAAGGTTCATTACTTCTCTGTTCCAATCAAGGCAGGAAGAAAACCAAACCTGGCTTCTGCCAAGTATTCTAGCTAGAAGCTGGTGGAGTTTTCTAGGGTGGGGGCCCTTTGTTGAAGCTATTTCACCTTCTATAAAATACTTCCATAAATGTCAAGAGGCCATGATGTGAGACATCGACATGAGATCTCCTGAGGCCTTGTAAGCCTGAATAAAAGGATTTTTATTCATAATGCAGTTTTATGAGTTCTTATTTGTCCTCAAATGAGTGTCCCAAAATGGAACTTTTTGTTTCAGGCTTAAGGGATCAATTTTGTGTTAAATGGACCAGAACTTCTCTATGTCCTATTTCAATCTCAAGAAGAGTTGACAAAAATAAGTTTAGCTTGATACAAACCAAATATGATTTTCCTTTTTTGTTGATTCAACAGCAGAAGTCTCAGTTGAAAGGACCTCAGAATGCCTCAGAATGCCTTGCCATTTTGATGAACATATGCATCACTTCTTCATTATTTGAACACCTTTCTGTGAACAGCTATTGAGTACTATATTGCTTGAAAATAGTTTAATATTTTTAATCATCTATTTATGGTAAGTTTTGTGATTATGTTACATAATACTGCGTCTTTCTAGACCATGTAAACAGAAAAACATAATTTTCTGGCTCACTGTAAATGCTAATACTGGTATCAGAATTATCACGTCTGAATATTGATATCATCCAATACAACCATCCTGCTGAATATTTTCTAAAACAAGGAAGTATAAAGGGTAAGATTATAGTCAAGGGAGGGATTTGTAAACGTCTCCATGAAGATTTTTTTCCAACTATTTACTCAGCTCTGCTCCTGTGACTGTGTTTAATGAAATGCATAAATCAGAGCTGAGTATTCTAGCAATCTATCCATCTGTATTTCTCCTCTGGCATTCTCTTGTCAGTATGGAATATTGGGTCAAAAGCTACATCTGTGAGGTTTACGGAATATTTATGTAAGTAGATTAAAAACTAATTTAAGATGGAAAAAAAGAAAAGTGTTGATAGTATAGAAATATCCATAGCAGCATAAAAAAAATCACAAAGATGAGAAAACTAAGGTAAATACTCTTATGTAACATTTTATCAGTGTTTTGCACACCAAATCTCATAGAGCATATCTATAAAACTTAAATAGTTTAAAGACAATGATCGGCATATTAGTAATTGATTTAGGGGAATGCAAATGTATAAAGAAAAGTCTGCTGACACATTATAAACTGATTATTTTCACCCTTGAAATATTTAACAAATCTGTATGTTAGTCTTACGGTTTTCAGGTTTTGAAAGGAAAAAAAAGAAAATGCCAAACATAAAATGCTATACAAAAATATAAAACAACTAAAGTTTACACCTAGAAATCATTAATAATGACCTAGTATCAATTGTGGCTGCTTTTCTATACAATTCCCACAGAGCAAGGATAGTTGTATAATTGAATTAGTCTGTTTAGACAAGTATATACTTTATGTTGTGAATGTTAAAAGAAATTGATCTCACTTGACACAAGTTTTAGTATAAACACATTGTAAGCTTTGCAAAACAACCTTATCAGTCACAAGATAGCTCATCTACATTTTATAATATATTTAATTAGTGTTTATGGGTTTTAGATGGGACAAAGTAAAGACAAAGTTCAACCAAAACAGATGGAGCTCCAACAGGATTTGTAAAATGGGTTACTTCACTGCTGGCAGCCTAGATCTCATTTCAGAGGAAGGATCAAAGCAGAATTGAGAAAGAAAAGGAAAGCCAAAAAGGTCACATAGAAGATCTGAAAAACACACTTTATCCGGAAACTTTTTTTAAAAATGTTTTTCCTCAATACTTTTGTTGTTTTGAATTAATATGACATCCCTCTGAGCTAAGGTAGAGGAAGTGCTTACAAGAGGATATCTTTACTTTTAGAATAATAAGCATGGTCTTACTGCATGTTTTGTGTGTCAGGGAAGTAATGGAGAAGGTAGATAGTACTGTGACTGCTAAAGCCTTACACTGCTATAGGCACTGCTCCGTTCATGGTCATACCATAGAATCACAGAATCATAGAATGGTGTGGGTTGGAAGAGACCTGAAAGATCATCTAGTTTCAACCTCCCTGCCATGGGACATTTCACTGGACCAGGTGGCTCAGAGCCCCATACAACTGGTGTTTACCACTTCCAGGGATGAGGCATCCATAACTTCTCTGGGCAACCTGTTCCAGTGCTTCACCACACTCATGGTAAAGAATTTCTTCCTAATATCTAACATAAACCTATGGCCTTTCAGTCTGAAGTCATTCCCCCTTCTCCTGTCACTACATGCTCTTTCAAACAGTTTCTCTCCATGTTTCTTGTAGGCTCCCTTCAGGTACTGGAAGGATACCTTCTTGTCTTCAGGCTGAATAATCCCAATTCTCTCAGCTTTTCCTCATGGGAGAGGAGCTCCATCCCTGCAACCATGTTTGTGTCCCTCCTCTGGAGTTGCTCCAACAGGTCCATATCCTTCTTGTGGTGAGGACCTCAGAGCTGGATGCAGTACTCGAGGTGGGATCTCACGAGGGCAGAGCAGAGGGGCGGAATCCCCTCCTTGCTCTGTTGCTCACGGTGCTTTGGATGCAGCCCTGGACACAATTGGTTTCCTGGGCTGTGAGTGCACACTGCCAGCTCATGTCCAAACTCTCATCCACCAGCAATCCAAATCCTTCATATCCCAACTTCCTTTCCAAAGATATTGATGATTCTTTACAACAAAGATAGTTAATTACTTTGGAATCCTTTTCAAGAATATATTGTATTTATGGAATCCTTCTATCTGTGTATCTAATAATACTGAAATAGGCAAAGCTTCACTAGATTTACAGAAAATGCCACCTTTCTTTAATATGCTGCACACAAAATTATGGGGTTTTTTTAAAAACAAAGTATGGATGTGGCACAACTAAGACTTGTGTTAAAAACCTAATTAATAATTTAATTTTAATTCATAACTTGTCTTGCTCACATCAGTGGGACTACTCATACCGAAAGCTTGGATGTGCTTTGCAAAAGTAAGGTCTTCATTAATATTTAATACCCATGAACATTTTTAATAAGCAAAATTACTGACATTATGTTCTTTTAAAAAAATGAAGTACTTAAATATTTTTTCTCTTCCAAGGAAAAGCTGTCTCACTCATTTTCTTCCAGTTTTTTCTGAATTTTTTATTATTTCCTCTACCTCTATTTTTTTGCTCCCCTTCTTCCCTTTCCCCTGGCACATTGTACATTTGCCTGAGACATCTTTTTTTTTTTAATATTGCACTCTTTACATTTGGCATACATATGCTGGACATCTGAAGCTGGTCATCTACTGAAAAGCCATCTGAAGTTAGCACATGGTTTTAAAGGGAAAGACATTTACTGGATATGTGGTACAAATAATCTCCTACAAAGTGCAGAAATATATGGAAGGGAATGAAATCCTTTCTCCAGATTTTTCAGTGATTTTCATTTTTAAGTCCAGAGACTTTTGGCCTAAGATGCAACCATCATGAATATGGCTTGCAAACAAATTGTCTGGATTAGCTACCAAAGGATACAGTCCATGGGATGAATACTGTATGTGTTTGGCTGGCTTTCCTAACAGCTGCAGAAATAAGCAAAACCCCACACAATGCACTCCATTCTGTGATTCTAATGTTAAATACAATGTCTGGCCTATTACTTATAATGGAAAAAAGCCTCCTACTCTATCTCCTGCCACATGACACATCTGTTCTACCAGATGAGAAACAACCAAAAAAATGTCTGATAAACAGTTAAAAAGATAAAAACCCTTTTTTTAGCCACAGAGGCACTGGATGGGAGAGTTCTGTGGGAAAGTGACTAAGGACAACACCCTTATGCCATCTGAAAGTGTGGCTGTTGTATACAAGCTTGGGATGCTTTCGGTAAGAGTTAGATGAGACAGTTGCATACGTTCATTAATTATTGTAAATGTCACTTCCTTTTAAGTTTAGTTCCTTAAGATTAAAGAGTGCCTTGGTTTAAGAAGACTGAGTGAACATTGCATTAACTCCCGGTTCCGATCTGAAGGGAGCAAATGCAGGCACCCAAATCTGATTATGTCCGTGATGTTAAGCACAGTTGTGCAGCAGTAGCTGAGCAAACACTGTATGACTTTGCTTGGGTGCAGGAAAGAGTGTAGTTGCAGCAGTGCAAAACACTGCATGAGCTAATCTTCCCTCTTTTTCAGCCTCTCATTTAGAGTTTGGTCAGAGATCAGTACCCCACAGCTTGCAGTATAAATGAGACATGATCTACTGATGGAATTAGTCCTCAGTTTCTAAGGGTTAATCTTGTAAGGTGCTGAATGTTTCCTACCCTATCAATTCCAGCTAAACTGGAAATACTTGACAATTCCCTTCAATTTGGGGTTACAAATTCTTAGTTAAGATCAGGCAAAGCTTGTTACAGCAGGAATGCTTTGGTACCTGGTAACAGATGGTGACTTGGTAAACTATATTTACTATTGCAGAAAATGAACTAAATTGATAATTTTTAGCAAGGTAAGTATTTTATAGTTTGAGTACTTTCTGGCATATTTGCTGTTAAGAAATTGCAATCTGAATATAGGGAACGGAGTAGTTTTAAGGATTTTTAACCATGTATTTGCTCAGAAACTGAGAAATTTACCATGTAGTAAGTTTAGCTGTGGTTAATGACTGCTACAAATTTCAGAAATTGCACAATCTTGAGCCATTCACTAAACATTATTGTCTGGGACCACGTGTGAACTGGGAGCAGTGCTTACATGTCGTCTCAGGACAATATATGCAGCTATTCTCTAAGCATAGCAAAGCCATCCAGGTTCCCTGCAAAGTGACTGGGAGCAGTAAAGTTCTTGGGAAGATTATTTAGAATAGTTGTAAAGGGGGCACAGCCTTTGGCCAAGTAAGGAATGGGGCTGAAATTCTGCCCCGCCCCCGGGCTTAGGTGCTTATCTGCAGCCCTGGAGACAGGTGCCTCAGCCTGACTGGGAAGGCTTTGTTATGCTCAGGCAGGAGGGTGGACCTTCAGCACTGATCACTGCTTGGCCTTAGGGTGTAACTGGTAACAGGCACAGTAAGCTCAACTTAATGCCAGTCTATTATACACTCACAACTCTCAAATCCTAGAGAAATGTGCTACCTACCAGGCTGCAGACTAATCGAGATTGAGGCCCCATCACTCGCCTTAGTGAGCATTGCCACTGTGCAGCCAGAAATGTCCACGACTTGTGGAAATAGCAAGGATACTGGAAAGAAGCAACATAACTCAGGAGCTAGCAGGCAGAGTTCCCCTCTGGACTTGTGACTGACATCAGAAAATTGTGGATGTAAGGTTTAGAAATATTACTGCTTGCTTCTGTCAAAACTCCAGTTTCTGTAGACAAAGTTCCATTTTAGCACTCCTAACTCGAGCTGCTTATGAAGTGAGACACCAAGAGTGAGGTGCAAGAATGGTACTGAATGCATGGGATACTCAGAAATTAAGAGTTGAAAAGAGGGAATAATGAGATGCACTAGGGAAAAAATGTCCTAATGGTCTAAGAGTAAGTCAGGAAAGGAAAAATAAATAGGAGAAATGAGGAAAACAAGCAAAGACTGAAAGCTGAGCTGATAATAGTGAAGGAGCAAAAACAAGCTAAAACCATCGTTATAAAGTATAACGGTAGGAGGTACAATGAACTGTGGTGTCATTTGGCACTCTAATTGCATGCTTTACTGAATATTGCTAGAAACATTTATCATGCCAACAGCCATAGGCTTAGCTACTGTGGGCCTCGGTGCCATCTGGAAGGATGAGCACTCAGTCTTTAATGGAAAGTTAGAGATCACTGTCATAGCAATTCATAGTATCTCTGTGTAGCACCTATACATGTTTATGTTTTGTTTGAGGTGATTATTGCTGCTGTTTAATGTATAGCCTTTTTCAATTAAAAAAAATATAGTTGCTTTGGAAATGTCAACACTGAATTGAAAAAAATAAGGCTTGGTCCTCTATCTCTTCAATGCTTCTCCCCGCCTCTTGTTATTAAAAAAAAAAGAAGTGAGAGTTTTTACATGCCTGAGACCGTAAGCTTAAAATAATTCTTAAAAACTTATAGAGGATTGGACAGGTGATGTTTTGGGGTATTGTTGCATATTGTATTTGAAGACATTACTTTTTAAAATCAAAAATATTTGAAGTTTTTATTAAGACTTAAACAATATTTAAATAATGTTATTAATTCCATTTTAACTACCTTTTTTTTTGAAAGCAAAAGATTTTTATTAATGGACCAAAAGTTAGCTAGTTGACTCCAAAAATCAGCAAAGATGCTTTACTTAAAGTGAAATTCAGTCTAAAATCATGATAGTGTTAGTGTTGTTTTAAGCCAAGTAATCATAGACTTGCAGTGATGACCCAAAGAAGTCAATGTTATTTATAAGTTCACCAGGAAAACTTCACTAAGGATCGTGTGTACATGGGGTAGCATCAGCTACTTGGATGGACAATTGTAATGGCATAGAGCACTGCTGACTTAGTATATGTCTAAAACTCATACAGGCTTAAAGAAAATTAACCATAAACTCAAACAGTATTTACTTGAATATGACATCAGAATATTGGAATGCAACTGCTAATAATAGATGCCTAGTGAAAATTATACCAAAGATGTTTTCATGCCGTATGTTACTTCTCTGTTAGTGGGAACTTCTCTCTTAGTGGTTAAGTATTGCTCCTGCATCTCTCACATGTTACTGCCCATGTTTTCAGACTAATCACAGAACGGGTCAGCCTGGAAGGGCCCACAGGGGGTCATCTGGTCCAAGCTCCCTGCTCAAGAAGGGGCCATCCTAGGGCACATGGCATAGGATTGTGTCCAACCCAGGTTCTTGGGTACGTCCATTGTGGGAGACTCCACACCCTCTCTGGGCAATCTGTTCCAGTGCTTGGTCACTGCACAGTAAAGAAGTTCTGTCTCATGTTCAGGTGGAACTTCCTGTGCATCAGTTTCTGCCCATTGCCTCTTGTCCTGTTGCTCAGCACCCACGAGCAGAGCCTGCTCCATCCTCTGACCCCTCCCTGCAGGCACCGACAGACATTGGTGAGGTTCCTTCTCAGTCATCTCTTCTTGAGGCTGAACAGGCCCAGCTCCTTCACCTGTGCTCTAAAGAGAGCTGCTCCAGTCCCTTGATAACNGCTCCAGTCCTAACTTTGTAGCCTTGGGGCGGATGTGCTGGAGGAGCTCCACCTCTCTCTTGTTCTGAGAGGCCCAGAACTGGACACAGCTCTCCTCCAGATGTGCCTCACCAGGGCTGAGCAGAGGGGAAGGATCACCTCCCTCAACCTGCTGGCAGTGTTCTTCCTAATGCATCCCAGAACACCACTGGCTTTCTTGGCCACAAGGGCACTGCTGGCTCATGGACAGCCTGCTTTACAAATTACTGTGTCATTTTAAAGAAGCTTACTGGAAGGGTAGCATTGTCTTTTATGCCTTAAGAGAGGAATGGTATTGATCCTTTAAAAGTTCTACCTCCCGGAGCTCACTGTCTACAGACATCACTGAGGTTTTACATACTGGTGACTGGCAGATAGTCCTGGGCCTTTCCTGGAGAAAAAGTAGAGGTTTAGTTTGTTTTGCACTCGAGTTTTGCCTGGAGCATATAAAAGTGGAGACAGATTTTTGTTGCTGTTTTCGAGTGTTGATGGACATTTTGTGGTTTAGAGTGTTTTGGATTATTTTCCTAACCTCTGCCCTTTCGAATGCTCTCTGGCATTAGAAATATTAGACAGATGCCATATACCATTGCCCTTAGTTCTGTATACTCCCTATAATGGCAAGCCTGCAAGTTTTTTTTTAGTTTCCTTAAGACTTCTACTGTGTGTTTACATGTCACATAAACACGTTTAGAAAAATTTATAAAGCTAGTCTGGAACGGAACAGGGTGTCCTGATGTTTACTGAAATATTTCTACCAGCTTTACTAATAGGTGGGAAGGGAGGTTATTTCTGGCATAAAATGGAAGAAATCTCCTTAATCTAAAAGAGGGAGAACCCCTTTATGAGCAGAAGTTTTCTGACCTATGCATTTCCTCATTAACTTTCTCAGTCACTGTTCACACATTATTGAAACACATTCACTGTGTAGTTTCTCTTTAATTTCCCCATTACATTTTGAGCCAATCTTCTCATATAAATTTTAAAATTATGTACCTCCATTAATTTAACTTCTTTTTACCTTATTTACACCTCTGTAAGTATTTTCAGGTTCCCAGGAGCCCAAACATAAAAATTATTTGTTTTTTTACTTAATTGGTATAATCAGTTCAGTACCATGTAAATAAGCTGAGCTGAACTTGGGACAAAAGTAGAAATGACGTGAGCCATTTTTTGAGACTGAAAAGCAACAGGAAAGACAAATACTGAATTCCCTTGAGCCACGACCATTACTTTCAAGACCAACTACCTATTGTTCATTGAATTACTTGTATAGCTCTCCAGAAAGTTTCTTCAAGGCCCTGTGTCTCTATCCCAGGCAAAACCACAGGGGGTGCATCCCCTGTACAGAGATTACAGCATGCATAGATACCTTTTCAATAACACTTACAGTACCTGGACCTTAACAGCTTGTCAGTCTTTACAAATTTAGGAATCAATTCAATGGATTCACTTTCATTTTCTAACACTTTATTTTCAGTATAATAATAAATAGAATGACTTTGAGCTATAATCTAGCTTTTCCTCACTGAAATCAGCATTTCCTTCTGGAACTGTACTGTAGTCATCCGTCAAATCAAGGACCACCAAACTGTCTAAGAAACTAGGAATTTAAGAGCCACTTACAATAAACAAAAAATAATAAAATAAATAACCAACCATATTTGCAGACTTCTTGTTCAATTCAGTTGGTGCTGTGAAGCCAACCATGTTAACTTTCTTGAAGACTGTTTTTTCTTTGTGGATGACCTTTCAATTCACTGTTATCAAGCCTATGAAAACAGTCTGAGGCTTAAATAGGCAGTCAAGAATTGTGCTAATTGACATGACACTGAGAAGAACCCTGTGGTTAGAATAAGCTGTAAGCAGAATTGTCAGCATAAATATCCTGTAACTAGCTAATAACCTCCCCCTTTCTCGATCCACCTGGGAGGGATAACAGAGACCTTTCTCTACAAAGTTCAGGACTAAAACCTCACCAGAATAAATCAAGTTCTGATTAAATCTTCTAACTGTGATTAAGGAGAAGGCAGCAAACATAGCTGCTGATATTCTAGCTGGAATAGTTTGAAAAATACCTCTAGAAAAGCATCACTTAACCAAACTGGCATCACTTGACAGACTTATCATAGTATACTGCATTTCTGACTACAGTGACAATCTCTGTATCCGGTCTTGGAAAAGTCTTGCTGAGTAGAATCATAGAACCATATAATAGAATGGCTTGGCCTGGAAGGCACCTGGAAAATCATCTAGTTTCAACCGCCTTGCCATGGGTGCCAGTACAACTTGCTCATATAAAACTGGTATCTCCTGCTGAAAAGCATTAGCCAGGTGCTCTCCAAAGCAGTTACCAAAGCAGAAGGGAAGAAGTATAAGCTTTTATGGTAAAAAAAATCTATGCCTAACCATGTGCAAGTTTTTTCCAAGGACAGACTAGAATGAAAAGCAATCTTGTACAGTTTTCACACTGAAAACTCATCTGGAAATCACCCTTCAAAGATAAATTATTTTCCTAAAGGCAGAAAATCATATCACATGATGGATTTTAAGTTCCCTTCCATTCCCTCCTACAGACAGGAAAAATTATAGAGTTTTTTAATCCTGACTTACATAAAAAGATTGTGTTTGTCTTCCGTGTTTGAAATCAATAATACATGATTAATACAGACTTGCTTAATAAAAAGAAAAAACCACCCACTAGAATGACTGAGCTCAAGAATGAATAATCCATATGAGCTATTTAGAGCTGGGTGAATACATAAAAACTGAATTTTGTGAATATTCTTTCAATGTTATAAAAAAGTGTGTTACTACTACCTTTAGACCTGTTTTCATTTATTATAAACACTGCCCTCGGATGAAAAAATACTTGGGTTTGCAGACATCACGATTCCTTCCGAGCTGTATTACGGTCATTACTTGTTCTGGACTAGCGCCCCGAAGCCTGTAGCCTGGATGAACGCCCACTGCTAGGCGCTGGACTGTCCGAACTCTCTCCCGAAGCCCTGAGAGAGAGCTTTGCTGGGGAATGAGGGGACAGGACCGCGGTTAACACCACGGTGGACATAGAGAGGCTCCCAACACGTTAATCCCCCTTTTCACTGTTTCCATGGGCACGCTCGCCCCTCGACAGGTCTGAGGCAGGCAGGGGACGGCACTCGGCCACGGGCGGGCTGCGAGAGTGCCCTCCCGGGCCGCGGCCGGGCACAGCCCTGCCCGCGGGGCCGGCCAGGAGCGCGGCCGCCGCGGAAGAGGCGCGGGGCCGGCGGCGGGAGGCGGGCAGCCCCGGCGCTCCCGGGAAGGGCGGCACGGGACACCATTCCTGCCTGGGGGCCAAAGGGGAGCGTGCCCCGCGCCCCCACCGCGTTCCGCCGGTCGCAGTCACCGTTCTCCCCCGCTCTGCCGCCGGCGGCCTTGCGCAACACGGCGCTGCCCGCTTCCTCCCCGGTGCGGCCGGGGAGCCGCCCCGCCGCCCGGATCACTCGCTATTGGCATTTCTCCACTGCTCGGCAGCGTGTGCCTGGGGCCTGGGCGGGCGGAGGCGAGCGCCGGCGGCGGGACCAAGACCATCGCTCCCGGGCCGCCCGCGCGGCTCTGTGCACCCGCCTCCTCCTCCCCCCTGCGCCGCCTCCGCCGGGGGAGCCGGCGGGGGCCGTACGTGCCGGGCCGGGAGCGAGGGGAGGGTCTGCGGCTCGGCGTCGCTGCAGCAAGCGCCGGCCCCGCCGCGCCGCCAGGGACCGGGTGCGGGTGCTGCCGCCGGCTCTCCGCGCTGTGCTGCTGCTGCGCGGCGATCGCCGCTGCTGGCGGGAGGGGCAGGGATGTGAGCGGCAGCGGCCGGGTCGGCTAGGCCCCCCCGCCTTTTTTTTTTTTTTTAATTCTTTTTTTTTTTTTTTCCTTCCCCCNATCCCGTGTCGCCGCCGCCACCCTCCGCTGGATCCATTGTGAGGAAATTGCCATTCGCCGGCAGCGGCGGCACATCTGGGCGGGCACATCTGGGCATACAACATCGGCTCCCGCCGCCTTCCTCCAACGTCCTCCAACCGGCCGAACGGATCCCTCCGGGCCGCTGGGGAGGCTCCTGCTCGCCAGCCCCGGGGTCCTTCTTTCGGGCTGAATCTTTAAAAAACCTGGCAGCGCGGGGGGTGAGGTGGGGTGGAAATAAAGGCTGCTGGTTTTTTCCCCTGGGATTTATTTCATGGGGATGTGTTCAAGACAAGAGAGGATTCAGAAGGATATTGACGTTGTGATCCAAAAGTGCAAGGCGGAGAAGGACTGCCTGTTTGCAGGTGAGTTTCTCCCCGGGCGCCAGGTTGGCGGCGCGGAGGCTCTCACCGCCGCCGCCGCCGCCGCGCCCGCCCCGGACCGCGCTCCCTCCGCGCCGTGCCCTTCGCCGCCAGTCCCGGCCGCGGGGTCCGCTCTTAGCCCCGTCTTCCTCCTCTCTTTCCGAGGGCATGTGAGGGCAGATGGCACCGGGCGCCGGCCGGGAAAGGGGCGGACGGGGTGGGGAGGGCGGCATGCCGATCCGGGGAGCGTGGCAGTGGCCACAGGCAGGACCGGGAGGTTGTGGGTGACAGCCCGTGCCCGTGCCCCCGGCGCAGCCCGCGGCCGAGAGCAGCACTGGGGCTTTTCGCTACGCGGCTGTTCCCGGGCTACCAGGCTCTACTGCCCTTGGCGCCTGCCGTGATCCCCGGCCCCAGGGCCGGTGGCACATCCCGCCGTAAACGGGGCCCGTTCGGCGCAAACAGCCCCTTCCGCCCTCCCTCGGGGACTCGCGACGCCCCGGCGGTGCCGGTGGGTGCCGGTCGCGATGAGCCATCGCAGGAGCCCGGCTGTCGGCTGCCTGTTGCCGTGTGTGGCAATGGAATTCCCTGCCGTTGCCATAGCACCGGGCACTTGTTGCGAGGGGCTGGGGGAGATGCTGCATTTCCTCTGGTTCACCCCGACTCCCCCTTCACCGCCCCCCGTGTCGGGAGCTGAACGCTTGTCCCTAAAACCTCGGCTACTTAAGCCAAAATAAAGATAAGTTGTACTAAAGCAGCTCTTTGTCTTTCAGATTTCAGGTACTCAGACTCCACCTTTACCTTCACCTATATTGGAGGCTCCAAAAGGTACTACTTCTTTTTTTTTTCCTTTTTTTACAGCAACGGCTCCATTTCCTGCTGGCAGTAAAGTGCAGTGGTTCAATAACGTGGCAGGCTTTTTTGTTCCATTTTCTTTTGCAAGGAGGATAATTGAAATGTAAACTGAGGAAGAAGTGTGGAGGGAGGTCATCAGAAAGGTGATCTAGTCGTCAGAGGCTCGTTCCTCAGAGTGCTGCTCTGTGAAGCTTCACTGTGTTTGTCTTTTTTTTAATTTCTGTGGAGACATAAAATTTTTGCTGTATGTAAACCTAACTGAAACATAGCAAAAACGTCAGTGTATGATGTAAAGTTATTTCATGTTAAAAAGCTGGGAAAAGGTTGTAATAAGAAATAGGCCAAATTTCACATCAGCACCTTTCTTCTCTGCCTGAGAGCCATATTTGGTCCCATGGCAGATACAAGGCTGTCTGCAGTTGCCCAAATTAATTCCTGAGACATAAAATGAAATGTCAGTATAACTTAGAAGACTAAAAGAATGTTTAATTGAATATCAGTTTAAACATTATTTCTAAGTGGTTCCAAGCTTTCGGTTATAATCTGGATTGTACATATAAACATTTAAAAAATTTATTTCAGCATTTGTTGTGCTTGTCTGTTTTGAAAAGAAAATACATGTAAAATCTTGAACTCATTATTTTCCTTTCCGTGATTGTTAGTTATAATTTGCTTAATAAGGTGTTAAAAGTAATGTTACGTTGGTCTCTCTTATATGGATTCTTTTTCTTAGATTTAGCAAGAAGTTTGGGGTTTACTTTTTGGTTCATTTTTTTTTAATTAATTCAGTTTGTGTGGTGTCTTTGTCAGTTGCTTTTCTTTCCCAGGGTACATCATGTTAAAAGTCCTGTATTCTTTCTTGTTCTTTGCAAGTGAACCTGTCGTTGCAGGCAGCACTCCCACAGCCACTGATGCACCCCTATGCGTAGTTTGGGATCTGGCTGTAGGACCAGACTCCCAGATGGTCCCCAGGCTCCAGGATTGCTCAGAAAAATGTTTCTCCACCTCACTACCCTGCTGCTTCCTGCTGAAGGAAAGGACAGCTTTTGTCGTTTTCAGTGAAATGGAGTAGTTCACCCAGTAGATGAGAATGAGTTGTGTTTTTAGGTTGCTTGTAGTATACTCTTGCCTTTAGTATTTTAATATATGTTTTGTTTTGGTGTGCTTTTAAAAGACAGTTTCAAAAGGATTGATACAGTAAAAGCTGTGTAACAGAGATACAGAGATATATTTATCATATAACTAAAATGTTTGAATTTGAAAGCTACTGTGCACTGTCCTCTAATTCAAATATCACATCAAGAAACCAGGAAGTGAAACTTGTCTTTGGTTTCCATTTTCCGAGCTGAATAAAGTAAAAAAGCCTAAGGTCATAACTGATGGAAAACCAACCAGTTTATCAATGTTGAAATAAAGTTGTTGGCACTTGCTCAACAAGAAACGGAAGAGGGCCGTACATCCCCCAGCCTTGAATTTTAACAGGTGTCAGCATTTGCTTACAAAACTGTTGACTGAAAACCAGTCTCAGGACCTTGATGATTCAGACGCAATTGAGAAAAAACCAAAACAGTAATGCTTACAGAAATTCGTGATAGTGGGTTGTTATTTAGAGCACACTCAAATTTCACTTTACTTTTCACATTTTAAGGACATTTTAAAAGCATCCTTTTAGATAAGGGTTTCATGTTCCCTGTATTCTCTGCTTGTTTGTGTTGTGATGGAGGAAGTTGTTCTGCAGTATTCTTGGTGTACCGTGGTGTACTGAGAGGCTGGTTTACAGCAGGAAGCTCTCATGTGAAGTATGTAAAATGAAAACCTTAAGCCTTGACTATTCAGAGCAGAACTTCAGCTTCTCACATCAGAGGTGTGTGAATGGTTTCTTAGAGAAGGTTCTTGTGAGCAGCAGCTGTACTGCAGTGTGTGCAGCATTTGGGCAAGTCTCCGCTACAAGGTCAACAGCAGTGACTTGTCCATGATAACAGTTTAAGAGAGCACCAGGTAATCTTAGGATATTTTTTTTGGCCTCTGGGTATAATTTTTTTCTTGCTGCCACTGCTGCGGCTGTGGACTTCATGAGTGACAACACCATTTTTTGACTGTTGCACTCAAGAGTTGTCCCTAAATGACAAAACCTTTCTTAGATCATGGTTGTGGACTCATCAGCCAGTAGGCCTTGTCCGGTTACCTCAGATACGCAGCCCGATGACTTCCGTTTTTCCAATCCACAGGAACACAGGCATTAGAGTAATGGGCAAAGGAGTGGATGTTCACTGAATGGATGTGCAAACCAGGAAAAGATTTAAACGAGTAAGAGTAGAAATGGTGTGTAAGGAAAATTACAGTACTTTAGTACTCATTAGCTGTGCCTGGAACTAAGTATTTTTCATGCTTTGTTTCTTTGAAATGTTTCTTCAGGTCAATGTGTAATATGGCCTTGGTTTAGCCATAGTGGTTACATGGAAGAGCAGAAGCCCTTGAAAGAAGGCAGTCTCTTTGAGAAACAGGATTCTTCGGCAAGTGACAATACCAGCAAGTTAAACATCACTCTGGGTTTTCCTCAGCATACTGTAGTTGCCTCTAATGCCCATTATGTCCATATATCAGGGATCTTAATTTATAGTCAGAGCTAGATTCTCAGTACATCAGGGTAAGTCCATGGAAGTCAGTGTATTGGAAGTATTATTTCAGTTATTATGAGGACCTTAGGTTTATTTGTATTTTTTCCTTCAAACTGTTATGTTTATCTGTGTGAGATTTTCCTTCTTGGAACCAGCTTCTCAGACTTTATCTGATTTTTCTCCTGTTGCTCGCATTGATTGCACAGCCTCTTCCTGCACTAGTACTTTTGAAATATTAAGATAGTACATAACCATGCTGTAGATCCATTCAAATAGATAGGTCTGATCCAGAAGACATTTTTTAATGCTTCTGTGAAGTTTACTTGCCATTCCACAGTAAAGTAGTAGTAGTTCAGTTAATCCCTTTAGACTGTATTTCACTGCACTTTTTTTCTTTTTTTTCTTTTAATGCATTGTATTTACACTTCCAAATTAATAGATCTGTTTGTCACTACAGATGTGACCTGTTTTGGAAAGGTTATTATTTGCAATTTATTAGTAAAAGCACATCTTTGTGCACAATGCCGGCATTAAATAGAAAGCAGATTATGTATCCATTTGATAATTTTTAATTTCATTGTCAGAAGGCAGTTGGGCATTTTCTTGTAAAGGCAGGTGGATTGGTTTCTTATAAAGAGAGGTGTTCATTCAGGTGCTGTGACTGTGCAGGATTTACTCTTAGTTAACTATATCTGGAAGAATACCAAGAAATTACTAGATTTTTAATGGGTTTTTTTCTGCAGAATCTAAAACAGATACTAAATTGTGAACATATTGAGTTCTCCATTTTAAAAGAACCTTTAGTTTCCTTTTTCTGCCCCTGTATGAAACACTGCTCTTCCAGAAACTGTGCAGACTGAACAGATCTGCTGATCTGTCATCTTTCAAATAAAAATGCATGATACGCTGAAGTTGTTTTCACTTTATATGTCATTTGACATATTTTACATAGAAGCAGTGCTTGGTTATCCTGAAAAAAGATGTTTCCTCTTTTCAGGATTTTTCTCACCCATTCTTTTTTTCCCTGAGGCTAAACAAGGACATCATATCAGTCCTGAAATACCTCTCTTTCAAATACGTTCTTAACTCTCACTGGCGGTGAAGGACAATGACAATAAGGCTGTGCATGAGAACTAATAATGAGATCTAATACTGCAGCATATTGTAAAGAAACTAGGTAACACCTGAACACATAGATTAATTTTGCCAGCAAAGTTCTCATCTCTTATTCATGCAGTGGACTTGTGTTCTGCCTTCTGTACTTTTGCACAATGATTATAACTACAGCAGTTCTGAAGAAGCAAGAAAATTTTGGTCTGAAGTATTTGTTTAAAATAATGATAGGTTATTATCTTACACTGCTTTGATTTTGAATGTTTGGCTTTTTGTGTTTTATTCAGGAGGTTATTTTAGTATGAGAAGTTCTCATGTAAACTGATGAGTTAATTCCCACCTCGCTGTAGTAGTGAAGCATTTCACAGATGGGGATCTGTGCCACTGAAAGAGTGACTAAATTGCTTGTAACTTTCTAGCTAGAGATGAAAACCACTATCTAAAGTTCTAGCACATTATGTCCACGAGGTGTTTGAACCACTTGACAATAAATAACCTTTTTTCCCCTTTCGTGGTATGCTCAGTTGCTGTTTATGTGAATTTATAAAACTGCCTACATGAGAGGTTCCATTTGGTGAATAATTTTGAAATTCTTGTGTAACTCTGAGAATACTGATGTCTTCAGAAAAAAAAGTTGTGAAGAAAAATGGGTTTGGGATAAATGATATGTGTCTTAATATTGATGTTCAGTTTATATAAAATGAAGGAAAAAAGAAAACTGAAAAACAGTTATTAAACTGAAACACATAATTGTGTCCATCAGAAAATACCAAAATTTTTCTGATTTTTTTTGTTTTATTTCCAAAATCATCTAGTTTAAGACCAACGTTTTTTGGATTGGTTAGTTTTAACCCAGCTTCTCTGTCAGGTTCATTGCATGGCACTGCATTTACTGGCTGTGCAAGGATTGGGAAGGGAAGGTTGGACTGTTCCTTTTGGAAGCAGTGGCAGCTTACAGAAGGTGAAGTGGTCTGTGAAAGTATGACTTAAGATGATGAGAACATGATTTTTGTGGAATCCAGTGCCCTGAATGGTTTAGATGCGATCAGTTTTATGCAGGGCCTAGGAAGGGCTGGTGCAAGTACAGTTCATCTCTTGTTGCTGATGACTGCGTGTAACTTTGTGTGCAGGTTATTAAATATGTAATTACATTCCTAAAATCTACCTCTATTACAGTAAGAGAGGAGTGAAAAATAGATACACAGCTTGTACTTAGCCCTCAGTTTATTGCTATTTCAAAATGCCTGGAATTGTCTACATCCTTCAATTTTAACTTTCCTATCAAATATGACTTAACGTTTTCGGTGTTGCTACACCATTTCCTACACTGTTTCTGTGAGAGAGAAGTCTGTGGTATGAGACAGGAATCTAGTTTAGATATAGTATGCCAAGAATGGTGATTTTCATTTCTTCACTAAAGATTCTGTAGATGAAGTAATGTTGAATACAGCCTTGGGTACTTTAAAAAAGCAGTTTTGTGTCAGGTGTTACTAGAGTTTCAGTGTTAAAATCTGTCTTTAAGACAAGCATTTTCCATTCTATGAATTCCTGTTACTGTACCTTTATTCAGACTTTATACTACCTTCTCATATTGCCTGTGTGCAGTGTGTACATGACACCTAGCCATACATTCCTATAGATAGATTTTTTTATACATATTGCAAGAATTTCAGCAGGTGTGATTTAACAATTTATTCATCCTAAAAAGAGATCTAGTAGAATACAATAGTAAAAAAATAGCAAGTGCAATGTTGAGGGTTGTGAAAAGCAAAATCACTACCATTCTACTCACAGTCTTATTGAGCTTGCCTTATTTTGCTGGTTTTGTGTCTGACAGCTCCTTCTTGCCTTGCTGTTAAAAAGTCTGTTTTTCTGAAAGTAACCCAGTCCCATTCTTCATTGTGTAAGAAACATATGCTTCAGGGAGAGCATGGTCTTGTGGAGATGTTGTACTGGTCTGATGAAGCGAGTTGCTGTCCTCTTTCAGCTGCCAACTGTACTAAGAACAACGACTTCAAATTGTGAAGTCTACCTTTCAGTGAGAAAAATGTGGGTTTAGGCACTTAAATTAATGGTCTAGTTCTCGTAAGTGTCAAGCTGCCACACTGTGTAGCAGCCTTGGTATTTCTGTGGGCTCTTTAGCACTTTTAAAAGCATAAAAATTTTTATGCAGGTGTTTTTGTCATACAGATGTATGCACTGTTTTTTGAATGGTTTCCCAGCACACAGTAGGGAAGAGTGTGAATATCTTTACAGAAAATAATTTCAGCAACTTCTTCTTTCTCTTCTTTTATCACATATTTTAACATATTAGTACCTAAAAATAAATCTGTAGGCTGTCACTGTTAAAGTGTTAATGTGGTAAGACAAATAAATTTGAAAGCAGAGTTCGCTCTGCCAAAATTAATTTAGATCACTTTTCTCTATATTGGGACTAATACCATTTCTGGCTTTTTCTGTTAGTCTCTACTATTTTCCCATATTTTTCATTGCTCATAAAGAGCTGAAGATAGCTATTGGCAGATTTTTTCTATGGATTACTTACTGTGCAGGATGTGAATTCTCATTTGAGTCAGAGTCTAATCATTCTGAGTCAAAATAGTTTCAGCACCTAGAGTGAAAGTAAATTTAAACTTTCAAGTTTAATGGGAGAGTTCACTTAAAACTAAGGAAGGGGTGAAATGTGAGTAAATCTGAAAAACCCCTCCAATGTAAAATTGTGCTTCTAAATAAATTCCACAAAAGAGGACAATCCATGATCTGCTTGCTACAGGAGGGTGAAGATTTTTACAGATGTTTCATTGAATTTGCCTCATCTGAGGAAAAGAAGCCCCTTTCAGCAAGGTAAAATTGACTCATGAAGATAAGCCTACTGTCCTGTGCAGCAGTAGCTGGAAAATCTTGCTGAAAGAAGAGAGACAAAACAAGGTACAGGAATAACATCTCCTTCCCCTGATGGCCTTCTGCATGCTCACACAAGGCTGCATCCATCCCATTTCTACGGGAGGAAGAGCAAGAAAGAGCCTTGTCTGAGGAACAGGGGCAGCTGCTGCTTTTGTGAGTAACACTTCTTGGAGGACCCCTTATCTCATGGGAGCTTTATGTCAGAAATTGTATTCCCCTACTGCAAGGACTCAACACCATCACATGTGCAGTTGGCGTTATGGAATCCAAGGGTCTTGTACGTGCTCGTGCACAGCAGCAGGCAGAAAACAGCCTTGGTTAAGTGCTGGGGGTGAGCACCTTTCTGTAGCTTGCTTGAAGGCAAAGGACCTGCGTGAGCCTTACTTGTCCTCTCCTGTCTGTCCCAGAAGATGGAGGCGTATTCTGGCAATTAGGATGGAGCTGAATTACTTGTTCCAAGGGAGTGTTCTGTGATGCTCGGTGGGAGCCTGTCTGGAGCCAGGAAGTAAGGGCAAAGAGGAAGCTCAGAGAAACTAGCTAACCCTCCAGATGTTTCCTTCCAGCCTCGAGGCATTGATCAGAAAGAAAAGGGGCAACACCATGTCACCTGTGTAATGAAATGTACTGTTTACCAAAACAAAGTTAAAAAAATGGTCACATACCCTTGGTAGAAAGCAGGATAAGTTCCTTTTACATTGTGTAGCATTCTGCATTTCTTCTCATACAGGTTGCCATCTTGAAATCTTTCTTGTTGCTTTAAATAAGTGTTCCATTTTATGTGTATAGGTAAAGAATTTTTCATATTAACAGCCAAGCTAGAAGACAGGATTACTTTGCGCTGTTAAACTGTCATGCTTCTACACTATAAGGTGTAAGGTGTTTGTGACAGATGTTGCTTGCTCTTAAGTAGAAAAGGTAGGCTGTGGTTAAGACACAGTATTCCAGGTCATTGGCTTTCCTGCAAATTATATATTCACTTTTTTGGTGTGTGTAATCACTCATTCCTGCTTATTCTTTTTCCTTGAAGTTGAAAAATTTTTGATGGAGAGCTCTCATTCCAGAATATACATATACAGTATGTACCACATATACAGTAAAACATGAAAATAATTAGGATGCTCTTCTGTTAATCTGGAATTAATAACGGTGTTAAAACCAGGAAGCATTCAATTGTAATAAAAATACTTGTTGATAGTCCGATTCTTGATTTTAGATTTACAACTTGATCTTGATCTTGATTTACAGTGTGTAAGTCTTGAGTAGCTCTACTGATGTGATGAGGCTCACTTGAGTCCACAGTGGTAGTGCTGAATTTTTGATTTGGTGCTGAGTACTCCTTGTGAATGGCAGTTTGAGTGATTTTTTTTAATGTGAGTGGGGCAAATTATGAAGACTAGAGTTCTGTTTTCTGCCATCTTTGCAGATGTATTCTTGAGTACTTTTATGGATGGTTAGTGAGCTGTAACCTAAAAAAAAACACCTCACTTTCATGCATTCTTACTGAGTTGTTGACGTTGTTGAGGGCGCAGACAGATGGCCAGTTGTCAAACTCATGCTCCTTCTCTGTCTTTTTAGCCTTAGCATCTGAAAACCTGGTTGTCACAGAGTCGTCTTTTAAGAATTTGCTGGTCCACATGAAAAGCCTCTTTACCTATCACTCAGTCAGAATCAGTATCAAATCTTGAGCTGACTCTAAAAATGGTTTCACATCGTTTTGTGGGTATAACTATCAGTTGAAAGAGAAGTGATGATTTCTTTTCAAGGACTATTATGTGAAAAAAACTAAGAGGATCATATTGACTGCACTTAAACTGTGTGAAATCTGGTCATTTCAATATATATTTGTGCAAAACAGTGGAAACACGGGAAAAAAATTTTACACTGTTTCAGTGTGACCTTAAAGTATTAAAAACTTCTGGAAAACTTACTCGGTTTATGCTTTAGTGCAGCAGTTATGAACACTATCAACAGCCTACCCGTACAGACAGGGAATTATATAAAGTAGTTTACTGGTTTAATACAGTTTTATGAATATTACATGAACTCTTTCATACATGGTTATAGCTCTAGTAGAGTTACAGCTGAAAACTGAACATATTAATTCTGTTCTTTTAAGAAGGTGTGATGTTAAAGAATTACTGTGTCGTAAAGACTTTTAACCATCCTGTAGAACAAAGCTTGTTAGGCTTGGCTCAAAATTTCAGTAGTAGGATTTTGTAGGCTCATTCTGAAGAAGGTCTAATGTTTTATCAGTGGGTGACAAGAAGAGTGGAATTGGTTATGTTTAAGTGTCAACAGGAGGAACATAACCTCTGCAAGAATCTCCTTGGGCGTACACTAGTTTTGTTAACTCAGGCCAACAGAGTAAGTTTAAATAAGTTTATCATTGTCCTCTAGAGTATGAAGCAAGGAGTCACAGTAATCAGTTCACCAAAGATGCAAGATTGTCTTTAGCAGACAGATGTGCCTATTTTTAGTATTTTTTTTATATCTGTATAACGCAAGAGCAGCATTGCCTGTGGTATACAGTCCTGCTTTATACATGTTCTCTGTGCCAGATTTAGCTGTTGATGGAATTTTACAGCAAACTCCAGTATTAACGCTTTAAGTAGAATTGCATGGCGTTAGCAGCCACCAGTTTAGTTCTTGTTAAGCTATTTTGCTGCAGAATCTAAGGACATTTACAATTCTGTGTTTTAGCTGTTACATTTTATTTGTTCATTTTGATATTTATTTTAAAATGACAAGTTGTGAGCAATTGTAGTATTTCTTTGGTTTTACCTATATATAGTGAATTAGAAGAATCAGTTTCTCCCTGTGAACTTCATTGTAGGGAGGAGGCAAGTACAGGAAGACTACAGGCTCTTTTTGTACCTGGATTTATATTTTACTCATAAGCATTTACTTGTTTTAGATTGTCCCTCTTGTGATGAATAGTTGCTTATTTTCCTGTTTCTATGTTTAAACATCAATGATTAGATATTAAAAATTACTACTTCACTAAAGTGTATGCCTTTATTTAAGACATGAAGAAGCACATCCATCCTGTAGCTCATCCTGAAAGCTGACCTTTGCCAAGGACAACAAACACACAGAGCTATGGCAGGTAAATACCTTCTGTATCTGGCACTGTCTGGCTTCAAGGCAGGCATGGATGTGGAAGATGCTGGCCTCCTAGTGGGCTCCAAAGGATTAAGCATTTGCTGTCAATGAAGAGAACAGGAGTTGCAGGAGTTTAAATGAATCGGGATAAAAATTTCAAAAGCTATTGGTTTTATGGAGGACATAAAGCAGTCACCATTTGCGGTCAAGGAAAGCTGGCTACAGTCTTTACTTATTTCACCTTTTAGTAAGGCATAATCAGTCAGCAGGACAGTGAGTCAAGTCTTTGAAAGACCACTGTGAAAGATGGCAGGTCTTGTGTGGCATGACAATTTCTAAAGCGTATTTCTGGCACATCTCAGTGTATGTAAGACTTGCAGAACTTTTGACATTAAGTGCTGAGCAAATGATCATAAATTGCTGGTATTGACCATTTTCTCTCCATTCTGGCTCCTTACAGTGTATTCCTGTCTTTATTTTGTCCCAAGTTACTTCCCTGTTGTACTTCTTGTGATGTAACATTATTACCATATTTTCAGCTAATTTAAATTGACAAATTGCCATGGAATTCGGTAAAGTCATGCCAACTTACAGCACTGCGGACCTGCCTATAATTATTGTTAAGGAAGTTTAAATAGAGCAGAGCTAAATATAAACGTTGTCTTCCTTGACTTCTAATAGAAAAGTTTAGTATATGCATGGTTAGTTACAAAGTGAAATTACACATTATTTATGTTTGCATTTTAGGTGATAAGTAAGGACAAGTTTCATGGAAGCTGATAAAGTGAGATGTAAAGTATGTTTTTTGGGAATGACTTGTACTGAACTGGAGGGAGGACCAAAATGGTGCAGAGATGCTTGAAGTGAGAGAGAGTGAAGAAGTTCTCCCACACAGCAAACAGGTGTTCTCCGCAGTGTGACATTTGAGTCTCAGGTTTGCACGTGCTGCAACCTCACAGGCAAAGGCCAAGACTGCAGTGGTCTCTTTTTTTTTGTTTTCAGTGCTAAGGTGAGCTTGGCAAAGCACTGACCAGTCTGTTTGTAACTTAGGTGGTCCCATGGGATACCTCTGGCACAAGGAAGACCTTATCCCACAGAAAATACCACCTCTGCACTCCCTCTTGGGTGATAATGATGAGGTTAGGAAAGGTTTCACACCAGCTCTGGCCTTGCTATTTGCATTCTGGCTGTACCACTGGGGAGCATAGGCTGCTTGCAATTGTCTTCTTATTTCTTTCCATCTTATCTTCCACCCTCTTTCTTATGGCCTTTTGTTTTCCAGAGGTGCTCTGCCTACTGATTTATTCTGCCAGAAACTGCTGTTTGTTGTGTTCATATTGTTGAACCAGACAGACATGAAACAGTTGGCATTACACAACTGAGCTATGAAGGTTAACAACATGGAGCAGCTAGAGACTATGTGCCTCCCAGTTCTCTTTAGTTTAGATATAGATACTGAAACGCTTATTTTGACTCTGTGGAAATTCCACCAGAGTAATGGGTTCACATGTTCACTGCTCTGTGGCTAGGAAAAAAAAACAAACCAAAAAATCACTGCTGAAAAAATTGCAGCTGAAGTCAGAGTTGTTAGCTCATTTACATTTAAAAGTCTTTTTAAGCTGGGGTGTTTTTGTGATTTCTGTTGTACCTAAGTAAGCCTAAACAGAGATGTTTAGAAATGGTATGTATTTCAGATCTTTAACTGTAGATGCTACTCAGGTGTAAGAATGCACTTTCGCTTGAACCAATAAAAGTTGCATGCTCTTATCTTTATAGAAAATGTTTTAAATAGAATAGCAAAGCAAATAAACCCAGTGTTGCTTTGTACAGTTTCCCATTCTTCATATTACAGTCTACTTACTCTTTAAAGAGCAGTCTCTATGGACTTTTGTGACTCTCTCTCCAGTAATTATTTTTTAATTCTGTTTCCATAAATAAAGGAAATATGATATTTCCACCAGTAGTGATGCACAGTTCATTAGGTACGTGATGCTCTTACTTGTCACTCTGAACTCCCCGGGTGTTCGGTACTCACTTTGGGCATCGTGTTGATGTTCTTTTCATGTATTTGATCATAACAGGACTGGTTTACAGTGACTTTTTTCTCCATATAATGTTTGAGCTTTTCCTTGGTTGGCTTCTGTTTTGATTTGTAAGAGTATAAGTCACAGATGAATTACTTCTCCCTGTTGCAAAACTATTGATAGTGGAGTTTCACTAATGCAAACTGAACACTCTGGTGTGTCTGTGGTTTTTTTAAGGGTCAGGCTTGAAAACCAGGTTTGCTTGTTGTGCAGATCACCAGCCCCATTGGCAGAGGACGAGTGAAGTGTGCCCTCGGCACACAGAACCTGTAGTGCTCAGGAAATCTGCCAGGGAGGGGTACCAGTAGGTACAGCTGCGGGGGTGAGCCATGGACTGTGCCCTGCACAGCCGCGTGAAGGGAGCGAGTGTGAAATTCTCCTGCACGCGCCCTTCCCAAAGGGTGCTCTCTCACACCTCAGTTAGTGCACTGGGATCCACTGCCCCAGGCGGAGCCCCCGGTGAGCTCTGCCATTTGTGGGGCGGAACCTGACAGTCTGCCATGGGAGCCTGTGCTTTGGACCGGCTGCTCTCCTCCCCTGCCAGGGCAAGCAGAACTTGTGGGCTAGTGGCAGGCTGGCAGCGTAGCCCTCAGGGCAGCTGGCGGGAGTCAGGTCAAGTGAAATAAATAATTAACTACTTCAATGAAATAATATTGAGGCTGGGGAAATCTTTTGTTACCAGCAAAAATCTTGGCAGGCAAATGGAACAAATTCTCTAAGTTAAGCATCTGTGAAATTTGGGAAAAAAGGAGTTGAAGGATCACAGACCTTTTTTATAGCCTTTTTTATTGGCTCTGGTTCCCAGAGGTCTGAGAGTCCTTCAGGTTAAGCATAAAATATTTGCTTCTGGAGAGGAACAAAGCAGAGAGTGTCTCTTTGCCATTGCTAATTTTATGCAGTAATCTAGCATGAACCAACCTGCAGCATATGCAGTCACTCCAGACCATATCTGATGTGGGCACACACATTGATTTTTGACAAGTAGTGTCAGCTTTCTCATTAGCATTCTGTCCTTTCTCAGAGGATTTACAGATCTGAATACATCTGAGCTTTTCATAATAAGTTTTTATACTTTTCATTTTTTCCTGGTTCTAATCTGCATGTATTTTTTAAATACGCATGAGAATGAGTTTGTCTTTCATTTCCCTGGTAAGGTGCCACAGTGGCCAGGAGGGTGGCAGAGGTTCTGCTGTGTTGATTAGGATGTTGCTAATGCATGACTGAAGGTAGATCCTTGTCACAGGAGGAGGTTGACTGTTACTGTTTTTGTTGCTGCTGTTGTTGCATGAAGGACTACAGAAGCGAAATCTGGAGGAATAATGCAAAGAAAGAGCACGAGTCAACATTCTCCTCTGCATTACATCAGTGCAAGGTGCAAGGCTGCCTGTGTGTGGAAAGGCACCTTTATTAAAGAGATTGTGTTACACAGCACAGACAGAGTAAGATATTTTTTGCCACCTACCTTCATCTACAGTTAAAATGCATTAGAAGACAGTAAGGACTATGAAAATATCTGCTTTTTTATTATCTGTTTACCTTATTTTCTCTGAGTTGTCATTTTTTTTTAATAGCAGTAAATAATTCTGGCAGGAGTTTGAAGCTCGGTGTGTTGCATGTTCCTATAGTGTTACTTCCTTCAGAGACACAGTGTCAAGTTTAGTGTTACTTTATTTTGAAGGGCTGAGTATGGTCACTACCACACTTTATTCAAATACAATGACTAAAATTTTAAAAGTAACAATTTATGCACCTGACTGACATGCATTCAAAGATCAGATGGATAAAACAGTTGAGGAGTTCTGCCCCTAGTATTCCGAAGTTCTTTGTTGGATGCAGCCCATGGCTCTGCCGTGGCACATTATAGCAGTGATTGGGACATCAGCTGCTCTGAGTGAGTGAGAATCCTTTACAGCTCTCAAACTTCAGTGATTTCAATGTCTGATGATTGCAATATGCTATGATTAACTATGTAATATACTGTACTGAAAAAATCCTTGGATAGTGAGGTGAAGGCTGAATGGAATGGAGTGGTGTTGGGACTTCCCTGCCTAGATTATTTCAATTTTGAAGTCAGTAGGTCCAAACTGCTGAGGTTTTTATTGTTGTACTTGATAAGTTTCAGGAGATTATCTCAGAAACTTTTTCATTTTGCTGCTGATCAGTATGTTGACTGAAACAGAATATATAAAACGTTTCTACATATAGCCTGCTCCTCTCCATTTCTAGGCTATGTAAACTGATTAGATGACATAAGCCTAACTAAAGAGAAAGCAGTTTAGTTTCTTTTACATGGTCATATTTTACTTTTACTGTTCCATTTATTTCAGTTAAAGATTATTGGGGTAGTTGAAGCAAGTACTTGACTTTTGGCCAAATTTAATTTTGAAATAATTCCATTTATAGTTCAAATTGCTTTGATTGTTTTGCTGTCTTAATATCTGTAGCTGCAGTCATCTCCATAAAGTTGAAGCAATGATACTGGTTTTATTTGCACTTGAAGAACTTAACCCAGTATATCTGCTTGGCCACCTATCTAGCTAAAAATCCTCCTTATGTTTAAACATAATATGTGCTTATTTACAGAGGCTCTAGGTACTTGGTAATTCCTTGATCAATATTATTTTCATTAAGTTTGACCATGTCACATGATAAATGTCACGATCAATAGCATTTTGAGAGAAGAGTAACCGATGAGAGGACTATGCGTTAATCAAACTTGTGAGGGATTCTGCTTTGTCTGAGGGTTCCATCAGTATTCTCCAAAATGTAATGCAATGTTTATGTTCTTGGTATGAACACGTATTTGTGTTGATGACAGGAAGGTGGGTCACTGAACTTTCAGTTTGCATTATTTTATAACCAGCTGCTTCACTGTTACACTAGTAAAGTGGCAGATGAGCCTGCAGACGTGTCTTAAGAAACAGCATGGTAGAAACATTGGTCTTCTAGAACAAAATGTAGAAGAACTTCATTTTCTACTGACAGTGAAGATGGATGAACATGCCAAGAAAGTGTACTAGTAAGAAGACAGTGGGACATTCCTGTCCGAGAAACTTAACACTTGTTGGTGTTTTGAATAATTTGTAAAGTAACTGTGGAACTTACATCCTGCAGCAACTGTCTCATAAGGTGTTCTGGCGTCTCTCTAATTTCCTGTACTTTGGAGCTGGCAGTATGGGGACCCATTTGGGGGTAGGACTGCCCGGCTGCTGAGAAGAGGCTTTGCAAAGGGAGTGTCTTGAGGTGGTCAGTAGGAAAAGCTACCAGGCTTGTGTCTCCTAGGGAATTTAAGTACTTGGCTCCTGTCTGGAGTCATGTAACATTAGGTCCATTAGCATGCAGGCCCTTTTTGTTTCAAAATCGACTGTGGCAGTGGTTTCCTTCCATCCAGTAGCATATGATCTTGCTGTGTTCCCAGGATAGAGTGTCAGGGTGCTCAACTGTGAGACTGCACAGCACATCAAGCCCTGCAATTAGGCTGCCTCAATTAGGCTGCCACAATTAGGCTACAGTGATGTGAGAATAGATTCTCAAGGTTTCTTAAAACCTCTGCATTGTCAAGTCCTTTCACGTTTAGCATTTACCTTTGGAGGTTTCTAAACTTGGGTGTCATGATCCCTGAATCCTTCTGTAAGGATTTTGTGAATGTCACTAATTGTATAGGGCTGCTTGGATGGGGGAAGCTTTGTTGCATTCTTTGGAGCAGAAATATAGGTGCTTGGTGGGCACAGCTTGTGAGGAACGGAGATGTTAGAGACTTCTTAGTGAGCATTCAGTCTTTTGTCTCCTGGGTCAGCTAAAGAGTTCAGTTTGTGAAGTGAAACTCAACTGATGTCATTTGACATGGGTTAATGTATTTTTCAATGGAATTTTGCTCTAAATCCATCTTCTAATGCAAAACAGTTGTGAGATTCTTGCTTCACCATAGTGTTTTGAGTAAAATGACAGTGGTGTCTCCAGCATACTCTCCATGTGAGATTTAGGCGCCACTGAATTGTGACATCAAGCTTCTGACATCTAGGATGTATTTCACACATCACAGATCACAGAGTATTCTGAGTCAAAAGGGATGCACAAGGATCATCAAGTCCAACTCTTGAGTGAATGGCCCATACAGGGATTGAACCCACAACCTTGGTGTATTTAGTCAGTAAAGAAAAATAACAGGTGACTTTTTTCCCCCCATGCGGGTAAAGGTTGTGTATTATGATCCCTAAATAAATACATCTTGTTCTTGCACCTTAATGTCAGGCTGCCTTGGTACAGCATGGTTTATGACCAGTTTCTGCCCTTGTGTGTTCTCCTCTGATAGTATGTTTTGAAAAAGTTAGACAGAATGGAGAAGAAGGTGTGGATGAGATTATCTTTCACAGCTGGTGTCGTGAGTTGACCCTGGCTGGATGCCAGGCACCCAGCGAAAGCCACTCGCTCACTCCCCACACAACTGGACAAGGAGAGAAAATTTAACGAAGGTCCGTGGCATGAGATTAGGACTGGGAGAGTTCGCTCATCACATGCCATTGCAAGCAGAACAGGCTCAACTTAGAGATATGAAGTAAATTTATTACACTGCCAAATTCAGAGCAGGATAATGAGAAGTAAAATAAGTCCTTAAAAACACTTCCCTCCACCATTCCCTCCTTCCCAGCTCTACCTCCTTGTCCAGCGGCACAGGGAGACAGGGAATGGGGATTTTGGTCAGTCCATCATCCATGGCTTTTCCCGCTGCACAGGGAGAGGAGTTGTTCCCCTGCTGCACTGTGGGGTTGCTCCCCATGGAAGACAGTTCTCCAGGACCTTCTCCCACATGAGTCCATCTCACGAGCAACAGCTCCCTGTGAACTGCTGCAACGTGAGTCCATCCCACGGGCAGCAGCACCCCTCACACTGCTGCAGCGTGGGTCACTGCTCCACGGGGTGCAGTCCTCCAAGGACAGGCTGCTCCAGCCTGGGAGCAGGGCCCCTCTCCCCACATCTCTCCCACAGGATTACAGCGTCCTTCCAGGTATCCACCTGCTCCGGTGTGGGCTCCTCCAGGGGCTGCAGGTGGGTCTTTGCACTCCCGGAGGCCTCCATGGGCTGCAGGGGCACAGCTGCTTCACCATGGCCTTCACCACCAACTGCAGAGGAATCTCAGCACCTCCTCCCCCTCCTTCCGAAGTGACCTCAGTGTCTGCAAAGCTGTTCCTCTCACATACTCTCACTCCGTTCTGCTCTGGCTACAATTAAAACTGCACAAGTATTTGATTTTGATTTCTTCTTAAATCTGTTATCACAGAGGTGTTACCACTCCTTCTAATTGGCCCAGCCTTGGCCAGCAGCACGTCCATCTTTGCATCCAGCCAGGGATTGGCTCTGCTGGACGTGGAGGAAGCTTCCAGCAGCTTCTCACAGAAGCCAACCCTGTAGCCACCTCCCCCCCCCAATACGCCCCCCGCCCCCAAAATCCCAGACTTGGCAAACCAATACAGCTGGGTATTGCATTGATGACATGTTGTAGCCCTATCATGAGTTTATGTACTATGTGAATGCATATACTTGGATTCAGATACTTGAAATCGTGTTTAGAGTGATACTTAATGGCATGGGAAAAAGTGACGCACTGTTGCATCAGCATGAACATCTGTGGATCTCAGTGATGAGAAGTGCTGATAGGTCAATTTTAAAGCAGTATGATCATGCAAGTCTTGTCCTAACGTAGCTTTGGTGAATGTCTCATGACTCAGTGAATGCTGTTGTCTCGTTTCATTACGAAATCTACAGGTGAAAAGGTTTAGTGACATCAGGGAGTGTTCCTAGCTTCACTGAGTACTTTGGGACATTTGAAGAATAATGATCTCTCATTGCCCCATGTCCAGCTTTGCTCCTTTCAGAAGCTGCATGGGAGCATAGCTCAGCCTAGATACACAAAACCAGTCCTCAGCTGTATGTGCTGAAGCTGCCTTATGGACTCAGAGCCAGGGATGGGTGTAGAGAAAGGGGTAGTGAGGAGACAACAGTGGAGAAACTGAGGGAGGATGGGGAGCAGAAGATGTCTGGGTATTGATAGAAAGGGCAGGGGAGTGACAAGGAGATAAACGTGTAATTTGGAAGGGGAAATCGAAAGATAGATGTGAGAGGTTGAGTCAGAGAGAAAATGCTGCCAGTAAGAGCATGTGAGGAAAGGTGGTGTCTGAGAGGAGAAAAAGTAACAGTGTTTAGAAAAACTAGAGCAGTGTGTTATATTTTAAGGAAATGTAGCATTCCACATTGAAATAATTAAAATAAAGTTAGGAGTAAAGGGAAGAAGAATTTTTCATGCTTTAGGGAGAAAATGGACTACAAATCAATAAAATAGAGTAAAAATCAGAGCAGTTTGTAAGTGGATATATATTCAGTGCTGTGAAGAATAAGACAAGTTTTATTACTATATATTGTGTGCAAAAGTCCGTATGGACAGATACCTGGAACATTGTGTTTCTCTTACTGTCAAGTTCTTGATCTAAAACTTGAGGCCTCCAGGTCTTGCAAGTAAGTATATATTTTTTCCATGTGAGTAAAAAGATAGTCGTTATTACTCTCATTCTTAGAAATAATTGGCGCATTTTAGATTTTACTTTTTTTTAAAAAGAAAACTAAAGATAATGTGTTTGAGGAAATGCTCCCAAAACTTTACAGTCTGATAGAATCATAGGATATTTTTAATGGTAGCCATGATCAGCTTCAAAATTGGATTTAAATTAATTTGTGTCCCTATAGCTTGTGAGTGTGATTGCAAACTGTAATATAATCACTAGATCTAACTCTTGGCTGAACTGGCATTTTCATTTCAGGCAAACAAATTAAAGTTGTGTTAATCATAGAAAATCATTTGGGTTTATGTAGTGAAGGGTTTATGTAGTGAAGGTTTCTTAATAAAATACTTTACTTTTTTTGTCTGCAGTCTGAAAACTAAATACTTGCGTATTTACATGCATAAAGTTGAAGCAGAGGACTGAAACCTCTGTCAATGGAATTTACGTATGGATTGTAATCCAGATTCACATAGATTTACTCATAATAAGCAGGTTATTGGAGGGAGTGGTCCGATAAGGATTCACAACCAGCTCTGCAGTAGTATATGGGGACTGTGGTAGGCAGTTACCAGCAGGAGCCACAATGAGGTGTGAATCTGTTTCTGGTCCTGTTACATGTATTTTAAAAGCAACTATCACAGCATTCCAAGAGTAAAACCAGAAACGAGACTGGTTACCATTGAAAAGATGTTATCCTTAATGGTTTTCAAAGTTCCTTTGAAGCTGGAGATGTACGGTCTTTCTGGGATCTGCATGAGTTAAAATGGAGAAGGGAAGTAAGAAGAGTGCATCTTGATGTATCTGAAGTTTTTCATAAATACTTGAAGTTTTTACATAAATACTTGAAGTAGTGCTACCAGAAATCCAAGTTCACGGCATGTACTGTTAGGAGCATCATCGTCGTGCTGTCCCAGTGAACCCCGTGGGGCAGCTCAGCCCCACACGGCACCACTGCTCCACTTGCTGGCCCCAGCCAGAGTCACTTGGGGTGGGACGTGCTGACTGTGCCCCTTTCTAGACTCTTGCCCACTCACAGGCTCCTTGCTTGATGCTCTATAAGCACTGCACAGCAGTGCCTAGAACAGCCCTGTGTTACCAACACTAGTTATCACAGAACCATAGAACGGTTTGTGTTGGAATGGACCTTAACAATCATCTTGTTCCAAGATGGCCAGGCACAGCTCCCACGACACCACGTTGCTCAAAGCCCTACCCAGCCTGGCCTTGAACACTCGCAGGGATGTGGCATCCACCACTCCTAGGGCAACCTTTTCCAGTGTATCACCACCCTCACAGTGAAGAATTTCTTCCTAATACTTAATCTAAACCTATTGTCTTTTAATATGAACTCATTCCCCCTTGCTCTATCCCTTTCTGCCTGTGTACAAAGTCACTTTCTGTCTTTTTATAGGCTACTGTCAGGTACTGGAATGCAACAATGGGGTCTCCCCAGAGCCTTCTCTTCTCCAGGCTGGCCTCCCAGCTCTATCAGCCTGTACTCACAGGAGAGGTGCTCCAGCCTTGTGATGATTTTTGTGGCCTTCTCTGGACTCTCCCCAACAGGTCCACATCTTTCTTGTGTACCAAATTCTTCAGTATCTTTCCGAGGAACGCCGTCTCCTTGTTGCAGTCTCCTTCAGCCCTGTGTGAAAGAGTTGAACTGGTCTCTTCTGGTCACATATCCAAAACACACCACCATACAAGCTATAGTGAAGAAAATTAACTTGAGTCCAGCAAAAACCTGTACAGTACCATACTTTCATACTTACAGTTCAAGGAATAGCTAACACATAAACTAAGAGGATGTGTGTCAGTCTGCACTGACACTGGCATTTATGGGAGTTTTTCCCCCTAGAGGAAGAAGGGAATAAGTTGGTAATTATTTCACAGCTCAGAAAGTTCCTTTCTGCCCTCACTAACAAATGTGAATTGTGAACAATTTCCTTTGAAATCAATAAAGTTTAAAGGAATTGCAATAAAGCAAAAAGAGGAAATCTTTTTCGTATGCAGTCTTCCCTACTTCTTATACTGCAGATCACTTTAATCCTAAATTGTAACAATTGCTACATATCTATTTTTGCATAAAATCCTGAAAATGTGTTAAAGTACAATTGAAGCATGTTAAACAAATATTTGTATCTGTTCCTAAGATTGCTGTAATTTCTATACCTCATGTTTCGTATATGTGCGGTCACTAAATCTGCATGAAACTAAACTGTGGTGAAGTGAGACACCAGGTGCACTTCTCTGCATTCAGGCAAATCAAGTCAGGTCAGGACAGCATTGTGCATTTTATTCTTCAGAGGATTTGTTCACCTGCCCAAGAGCTATTTTCCTTTACTGATTCACTTTAAAATAAAGCTTAGAGCACACCTGTTCAACAGACAAGGAAAAAAAATATATCTGAGGAAGAATCTGATGTAATTCAGATCTTCTTTTTTGCTTTAAGACTTCTGGC
Source organism: Atrichornis clamosus (assembly GCA_013400975.1). Taxonomy (NCBI): domain Eukaryota; kingdom Metazoa; phylum Chordata; class Aves; order Passeriformes; family Menuridae; genus Atrichornis; species Atrichornis clamosus. The sequence continues at coordinate 59,177 of WBMZ01001152.1, forward strand.
AGCAGTGGGAACCCAGAGATATGTAGTACACCTGAAAGAAAGATGATTGACATTTTTGTGCTGTCATGTATTTAATCCATCAGTGCTTAGACAGTTCAAAATTAAAATATATGGTCCCATTATGTGTTTATGTTTCTTAAAGTGAAGGAGAGTGTCTGATGTGCATCCTTAGAGCAGTGACAGGCTGTAGGTTAGAGAAAGTCATCTGTGTACTCTCTGGAGGCAGCATTGGGAATATCAGCCCCTTGGCTCCTTTTCTTTGAAGAGTTTCCTGTTTTCTGCAGGAGAAATAAGGTGTATGTGAATGGCTGCAGCCAGTGCTCTTTCTTAAACAGCATCCCTTCCAAAGCATTAAAAATCTGCTGCTGAAACTGCATGATCAGTGAGGTCTGTAGGTACTCACATTTGCAGGCAGAGCAGCAACTCTGTGTTCCAGCTGTGCAGAGTGCTGTATCTGAAGGGTAGGGAGGGTGTAATGGTCACGCTCCTGGTCTGCCCTTTGCTTGCATAGGAATTCCAGATGTCTATTTTCTGTACCAAATCTTACACTCCTAACCTTGCTCCCATTTAACTGTAAGTGCTCTAATTCTTCTGGGAAGGTGGCCTCTGTCTGTCTGTAGATAGATGTATGTTACAAAATCTGAGGGTTTATAAAATATCTGTAGTTATTTAGCTTCTCTTCCCAAGGAAGCTGAGGCTCTTCCGTACAAAGAAGCTCTCAATACTGAGTATTTGTCCCTTTGTGGAAACTGCTTCTAGCGCTGTGTTTTCTGCATAGAAGGCATTGTTATTGCTTTGGGTGTGTTATACATACTTTGACAGGAAAGGATTATTGTGTATCCTAGAGATGCTCAGAACGTGGATTCAGCTGATCTTCCCTAAGGAAGTGAAATGTTCCCAAGTTATTGTTTTGTCCTTGTCTTTCATATCCAGGTCTACTGGGTCACCCCATGGTGTTTTCAAAATGCACCATGGTCTCACCATTGTCTAAGGAGAGTCTGATATGTCTTCCTAGCTAGATCACGATCTTTCAGGGATCCCAAGCAGTTTTTGGGCCATGCACTTCAATTCGGTAGAGGCCTTTTAGAAACAGCTCAGATGTACCAGTTTCAGCTCATGACTGGTGTGAGTCCTTTTCTAAAAGCGAGGTGGTGGGGGTGGCAGTGAGAAAATGGTAAACAAGGACAGGGAGTTGGATTCAAGGACACAACAAGGAAAGCTGCAGGGCTGCTGCTATCTCTTCTCTGTCCTGTGCAGACAGTAGGAGATGGCATTTGGGTCATATAATTGGAGCTTCCACCCTGCTTTGGGTTTATTGAGGCTGCCACTCTTTTTTTTCCTTCCTGTGTTCCCTGAGAAAGCCCTCTCACTCTATTGTTACCCTTCTATGTTTGGAACAGGTAGCCTACAGGTCATGGAGCAGCTGCTGATGCCTCAGACTCTGCACTGCTCATTAACATTTGTTTCCAGGGCTTCATTTCCAGGGAAGTTTTGCACTTGAACAAGTAGCTGTCAAGTGAGAGGTAAAGGAAGCAGGTAGAAGGGCACGTTCAACATGGGTTTCTTGTCTCAGTTTTGCTTAATTTAGCCCATATTATACAGCGTGGCTAACTGGCTTCTTTCCTTTGCTGCTGTGAACATTCTGTGGCCTTGACTCAGTGTCAGGTTCTTCGCTGATGTATAAACCACCTTCCTGGAGTCCAGGCTGATTCCCAAACTTGAGGCTTGCTGGTCTGCTGGAAAAGCCCTGCCTCAGCCTGTCTTTCGCTTGGCACTTCTGTCTGTGTGTCCTTCCTCTCAGTCCCCCACAGATCACAGAATGCAACACTGGAGCCTGGACTCTTTTAGTTATTTTGCAAGTTATTTATTTCCAGTCTTAACACCCTTGCCAGAGAAAACAGAAAAGCCATTTTGAGGTTACCATGCTCATTCCTTACTAGCTTTTAATTACTGTGTTGGCCGTTTTTTTCCCCCTGACAAATTAGTAGTTGTTATTGCTCTTCTTTTGGCGGAAGGAGCACAGTTCAATATGTTGTGAGAGTGAATAGCAGCTATAAGACTTAAAAATAGAGGAGTTCATACAGGCAAAACAGAACTAGTTATGTTTTATGTACACAGATTCACCCACAGCACTACAGCCAGCATTTTCAGTGTTTGCTTCTGCCATCTCCTTCTTTCTGTAAAATTTTTGTCGTGCTTTCAGTTTTTCCTGCATTTTTTTTAATCTGGAAAATTATAGGCTTAAGATGCCCAATGCAGATACTCTTTTTCCCTCACTTTCTCTCTTACATGTTGCCTCTGTTGTCTTGTTCTTCTTTGGGTTTTATGTGCCTGAGTGGACACTGTAAATTTGGGGAGGGGGTGCACTTAATACTGTGCAATGCTCATGTCCTCAAGGTGCCATGACTGCCATCCCACACAGCAAACCCCACACAGAAGACAAGGTCCTGTGTCTGAGGGCTGAAAGGAAGGCTGACACACTTGTTGGGGATGATGATAACCTCTGTGTACCAGTTTTAGGGAAGGAAACTACCAGTTTCAAAGGCATGTGTGGCTAAAACCTCAAAGTGTGTTGCCAGAATTAATCTGATGAGCATAGAAGATGCGTAGTTGTTGACACAGTGACTTCACAACTGAGATTAGGCAGAAAGATCAGTATGTTTTTAAGTATGAAAGAGCTCCTGTTTTGTAGTATATGGTATTCAACCGTGTTGGCAAAAAAAAAAAAAAATTATTTCTCATTTTCTTGTGCCTCTCTGCTGTCATGTCCTTAATCCTTATGTGGTCACAGAACAAATGATCAGTCTGGTGAGTTCAGTTTGTTGAAGAAAATATTTTGTTCTCACAAAATTAAGGCTAGAGTACATGCCTGAAGGTCAGAAAATAGTGTTTTAACTATCAACTTCTTTAGTACCTCAATTTCACCAGTATAGCATGGGGAGAATTTGGTTTTCTGTCACAGTAGCATTTAGAGATTAATTAGTTTATAGTGCTTTGTTAATACAAAACCAGGATGGTCACAGCTTGTCATTGTTGTGGTATCTGAGGTTCAGGCAGCAAGAGCAGTTGCAGTTTCATCACTGCAGTTTCAACTCTGCTTCTCCAGCTGAACTCTGTGTACTTGCCTGCTGTGGCTGTTGTGAGAATTGTAAGGTAGTCCATCTATCTGCCTAGCAAACATCACTGTGGGGTTTTGGGGTTTTGTTTGTTTGTTTGTCTTTGCTTGAGCAACATTTACATTTCTTTTTTTATTTGAGCTACATATGCAGTTGGTACTCTAAATCTCTGTGGATATATACCTCAGGACTTGACATTTCAGGGCTTAGCTTTTTGATGACTTATAAGAAGAGAATTTCACAGTTCATGCTTGTGGCCATACAAGTTATTGTCTCAGGGATTCTGACATTCCTCATTACATCTGAAAGCTTTTTGTTACAGTTTTGATACTAGATGGGAAAAATGTGTTCATAACTAAGGTGGTCTCTCATGTGTACAGCTTCCCAGATTGGAAAATTTAAGGCAGATAATGCAAATGCAAGGTTGAAATGAATGAAATATTTAGGGAAATGTGGGTGCAGAGGCTGTGCAAGTCCAGATTTTGGTTTCTCATTGTATGTAATTCAGCCTAGCTGCAGACTGCTGTCCAAAGGCAGCTTTCTCATTGCCCCCAAGTAAAGAGGGGGATATGGCTACGTTAATATACCTTCACTTCCACCAGTGTGTTGATTTTTTAGACAACTGGTCATTATGGCTGCAGAGTCGTTAGATGCAGCGCAAGGGAGAGATTAAATAGTTTACTGGTTCTTGGGAGCTGTGAGAGTGATGAGAGGAGGGGAGAGAAGGGGTTGTCTCTTGTTGATGGCAGCCCAGTGTTTAGGTGAAATTAACCACAGTACAAAACTGCTCTCTCAGGGATCTCATATTTAGTCAACTGTGGAATCTTTTAGTAGCACTGTAACTCACTGCCCTTGCTTGCACATCTCCCCCGTCAGTCAGAATATTTCATTCTCTCTTGGTTTTAGCTTGTTTTGCCTCATCCATTATATTTACGTATTTGTCGTCCCAGACATAGCTGTATGCCATACACGTTCCGATAGAGAAAGCCATCTTGCCTTGCTCCCCTGTGGTCTGGTGTGGATTTCCTTCGGCATACACCTCCTGGTTCCTCTGATGCCCGAGATGTGATGCCTGCTGTAACGTCTGCTCCTTCAGACTCGTGTCTTTGTGCAGAGAGCACGTTCAGACAATCTCTCACGGTCTTGCTGCAGTGGCAGGACCAGGCACATCCTTGCTGCACACAGACCAGTTAAGGATTCAGGAGCAGTTCTCCCACTAGGCAGTGGTTATAGCTGTTATGGTGGGAATTAGCTATCAGAAAACTTTCCTAGCCTTAATATTAATCACTGTAGCACAGCAGTGATGGCATTATGACTTCCAACTATGTGCATTTGTAAAGCAGGCAGTTGTGATAACTAGGCAGCCACCTCAAGATAGGAGAATGGTGAAAGGAGCAGGCATGTGTTATTAGACATACTTTTGGCTTTGCCTACCTGTAATACTGCTGAGAATGAGATGGACTTCTGAAGATAAAGTATACTGGTGAGGGACCTGTCTGGAGCTTTGAATATAAGATTGAGTAGATTCTGTAGCACTGAATCCAAGCTATTTCTCGGCAACCTGCTTGTGGTTATCCACTTGGTAGATGTATAAATCTCTGTAGAGAAATAAGTGGCATTGAGAGGTAGTTTTAGACACCTTCCTTTTGATTATTAAATACTTCTCCCATTTCTGTGCAAACTATAGGTAGTGAGCTAGCATCTATCCATGTGTTGTTGCAAAGACATTTTCCTTTACATAAAATAGTTATTCTTCCTTTTGCAATTTTGTTAGAAAAAACTACACTCACCACAGATTTGTTTTTGCTTGGCCTCCCTGGCTGGATGCCTCTACCTCATTGTTCAGTTTGGGAATGACTGAAGAACCTGGTACATGACATCTTATTTCAGGCTGAAAAATAATCTCTGATCTTTTTTTGCTTTGAGTTATTGTGGTAGGGCCTGTTAAATCAGTAGTAAATGTTTATTAACTGCACTTTTGACAAGTGTGTATGATTAAAAGAAAGAGACTTCTAAATGAAGGTTTGTAACTGAAGCCCATAGTTTCTTGTTCATGGCTGCATTTTATATATTCTGCTCAGTTTGAAAGAGTTCAGCTGTTTAAAAAGTGGCAGCCATTAATGTGGCATCTTAGAAGAAGGTGTTCTCATTTTCTCTTGAACCATCCATTCTTACAGTAAGAAAATAGTGTAAATGAAGGAACTCGGTGTTCCCTAACACTGTGTAACAGTCTTGTTTGTTGGACCTGGCTGTTGCATTGTAATGGCTAATTTATAATACAGTTTGATAAATTGTAGATTCACATATGGTAGAGATGAAGGGAAGAGCCAGTGGAGTGTAGAAGTTTCTCAGTACTTTAATGAAAGTTTATGTTACACAGGGTTCTGCTAATAAAAATTGGATCTGGAAAAGTCTATCTTGATGATTAAGGGGATGACTGTCTTTTTATATAAAAAATGTAAGTGTTGGGGTAAAATTAAAGTAAGTGTAAATATGTAGGAATACTTCATAATCTATGTAGTTCGTTTCCTGACACTGGTGGAGAGTCTCAGTACGTGGCATGTAGACAGAGCTCCAAAATGGTTGTAGAAGTGCTTCATTTTCTCATGAGGCTAAAAAAATAAAAGCTGCAATGGCTTTTTTTTTTTTTAATTGGTGTGTATTTTGTACTTGCATCTAATACACTGTTCATGGTAAACCCATACTTGGCATAAGCCACAGCAATGTACCAGCTGCAGACTGGGCCCTCAGCCAATACTCATTTCACGTGTGTGTCTTTCTGCAAGGGCGTGCCTTCATTTCTCAGTGCATGTCTTCAGTTAGGGTTTCTTGATGTGACATAGATGTATTCTGTCTAACTTTAGCTACTTGCATAGAACTGATGCTCCAATGAGTGGAATTCATTGAAAGGTATATTATTTAATATAATTCTCTAACTTCCTTGAATTAATATAGCATTTTATTCTTTCTTGTATTTTCTGTCTCATATTTGGTGCTGTGATATTTGATTATGTGAAGGGTGAATGATGAAAATAAGCTGCTTTTCTCCACACGTTCTCTTCTCAGCTGTTCTGTTTTCCTCAAGGAAAAATAGCCTGTTCTCCCCTCTCTCTGCGTTTCAGAGAAAACAAGAAGTTACAAATCTCTCTGTGATGTAAGCCTTTCAGATTCCTGTATTAAACCAATAGGTGCTCTTCCCTTTGAAATCCATGGTTTCTAGCCTGTTTATTGAAGTGGGACTGTTTAGCCTGGTATGCTGTATCGTGTGGTGCAGTGCTGTAGCATTTGTTTCAGTTCTACATTGCTGTGTAATGAAGACCATTTAGCATTGTTGACACAGTGTATAGTTCTGTTTGAGTTTTGTCAGTAATATACTTCCTTGTGTAGAAAGATTCATTAAGAAAGGAATTTCAATAATACATGGAGAAGGCAGGGGTTCTGCTAACGAACAGACTCCAAAGTTACAAAACCAATTATTTAGCTAGGATCCATTTTAATATATTTGTAAGTAGGCAAAGTGTAAGAGTTGTTTGGAACTCTAGGATAAACATATCAGTTAGCCTTAATAGCTTTGTACTAATACTATAATTCAGTTATTAGAGAGAGAGTGGGATTTGAATTCTGTGCTTTATTTCCTTGCTTGACCAATATAGCTTCTGTTGAAGGTGCTAGGGGATATACTTTTTGGTTCCTCAGGTCGTGGTGAGTTTCCTCTGCTTGCACTAGCATTATTACTTTTTTTATTATTTGTTACTGCTGGCACTTAAATTGGAATTGTTAATTCTGTGTCCTAATATGTATGGAGAAAAGGATGAGAATATTAATTTATTACAGAAGTCTGTGCATTCTCTAATGAGACTCATGCATCTCATCCCTGTTAGTGCTTTTGAATAAAGAGTCCATAGTACTTGGAAGTATAGTCCAGGGAGGATTTTAATTGTGAAGAGCAGTTTTCTGCTGAAGTTTGTTTTTCTCTCCCATGAAGAGGCAAAGAAGTCCCCAGTGAAAGTAGTGCTAAGATGTTTTTCAGAAGGACTGAGTAAACTGAGGAGATGGAGCAGTAGTAGGCCTCCCTGACAATTTAGGTCAATCCTGCTTTGCCAAATACCCTGTTCCTCAGTCATTGACTGAAAACTCATGGAGAACTGGTCCTACTTGCATATCGGTTTTTACTGTACAGAAAAAGTCATACAAAACTGTTACATGTCTTTTCACGGTTTAGTCTGCAATGGTATTAGTTACCATAGTGAGGTTTTATCAATTATTATCTTCAGCAGTTTGAAAAGATCATCTTAGTGCCTCTTACCAGAACATAGAATATGACTGCTGAATTTTATGGCTGTCACCTCTAGGTCACCTATCCTAGCAGGATGGAAAATAATTGAAAGGTCTAGATCAGTTTTCAGTGCAACGTGTGTAGGTGAACCTACATTAAAGTCAGAAAAGCCACATCATCATATGCATAACGTATTTACCAAGTCCTGTTCGAGGCTGAGGCCATTGCCTCCCTGTTTACCTTCACAAACTCACATCTAAATCCACAAATTTTAGTCCAAGTTTGCTGCGTATTTGTGTATTCATGAAGTAGGAGATCTTGATTGAATGAGGTTGTAGCTTAGCTTGGGTGAGTAGTCTTGCAATCAAAGACACAGGGAGCACCATTCTTGCTAGAGTTGTGTTACAAAAATAATTAACTTAAGCTGTTTATAATAAAATTCAGTTGAAGTGATAAATTGTCTAATTATAAAAGTTTATTAACATCTAAGTTTAGATACTAGCCTAATATTACTTCTTATCTTCCTTACTGTGTTGTTAAGGAAATGACAAAGCAAATGAATGTCATTGTTCCTGGTGATCCCTGGACTTTTACTGCTGCACCCTTTGTGTTTGCTCTACCTGGAAGCTCAAGGCAGCAAAGTTTAAATTTATTTTAGCCTAAGACATTTTGAACTTTGTCTCCCCTGAGGCTTCTGCGCTTTTTTCCGTCTAGAGTTCCTTTTATTATCTTTTTGCAATGAAATGTGTGGTTGATTGGTTGGTTTGTTGTTAGCCTGGGGTGATGGATGATGTGCAGGACAGTCTGACACCGTGTTAAATATGTGATGCTTACTCTGATCAGGCCACAACGGACGTGAGGTTTTGGAGCCACAGTTTCCAGGATTCAGTAAGACCATATAAATATATTTCACCTGTAAGATACTTACCATTTTGACTAAAAGCTCATCTGCATGAAGGGTATGCGTCTCATGAATTTTTTGTTCTAGTGGAGACATGATCTTCTTTGGTTAAATAAATGATGGGGAGTTTTTAAACCTATTCCATTTTGCAAAATAAACTGTAAGCCTTTTAGAGCTCTATGCAGATTGAGAGAAAAGAAATGGATGTAAAGAGAAGGTGAGAAAATAAAATGAAGAAGAAAATTGGAAAGAATCTGGTATGCAAATCAGGAAGAAAGACTTCATAAGGGAGAGAGGGAATGGAGAATTTGACAGTTTATATGTATTAGAATGAAATGAAGTTTGTCTATATATTAGTAGGTGATTAAAATAGCATAACAAAGAGAAAAAAATGTCTCAAGTAATTTTAAAGCAATGTAATTTTAAGTGCAAGAATCCTTAGCAGTAGTTCTAATAATTTCTTTCATAAATAAATGTGTACTTTAAAATTGTAAACATAAACTATTAAAAAAATGCCTTGGAAATCTCACAGAATTTTTAGATTTCTATTTTCATGGCCAACAATGGTTTCCTACTGTTATTTTGTATTTGAAATTTAGATTTTAGAAACTTCAAATTAATGCCATGAGATTATACTTGTATGCTAAAAATATAATAATGTACACATTTTAAAGTTAAAAGTAGTCCTGAATTTACTGCAACTTTGTGGAGGTTTTTTTTTACAACATAGAGAAGCAAGTTAGCATGGAATATGAATAGTATTTTTTCAGGCTGCTCAATCCTGAGAATTAAATTGGTAGGGGATGTGAAAAACAAGTGTTCCTCTGTTTGCTGACTAAGGGTGGCAGCGGCCCCAGGTCATCCAGGTAGAGCTCAACTGGAATTAGTCTCATCAAACCAAGTGTTGCACTTCTTCTAAACATCTTGCTTTAACTGGGGGAGAGAGACAAAGATCTTTTCTTTTAATCTTAAAAATAATCTCCAAGACCCCTACAGTATTGTGTGCTGTGTTTGCCATTGGGTTCTTCTATTTTTTTTTCCCAGTGTTTTTTTTCCTCCTCTTTTACTCCTATTAATTGCTGTGAAGTACTCATCAGCAAAGATGTTTCTGCCAGACTTCTGACCTCACCATATCTAAATGGGGTGTCAAGGGTGAAAAGTTTATCTTTCTCCAAAGGAGGTAACTAGCTATCACTGAACAAACAGGATTGTCATCATGATCAGTTTGAAATTGAGGGGATGAGAAATAAGCCTTTCTCCATTCTTGTTGTGTTAGGGCAGAGGGCATGAATGAGATAAGAATTTGCAGTTCTTTCATATTCTGTCTGAGGGTTCTGTTCTTACCTGCACTAAAAAGAAAAAAAGTATAATACAATACTTTGAAAGAATGGTAAACCTTTAAGCCCTTTTTGGAGAAATCATGTGTTCTTCAGTGATACCTTTCTTTGGAAGTTCTTAACTGAGGAGAGATTTGGTATGCCTGCAAGTTTTAGATGAATTATGACTACTCATGACTAATATGACATCTGAATCCCAGAAGACGTAGTTGGACAGTGGTTCAGTGAGTTCTCTGAAGTTCTGCATTTCTTTCGAAAATACTTGTCTCTTGTTTAGCAGAGGGTAAGTGTTTAGATAGTATTTCTGTACTACAGATGGAGACAGATACTGACAGCGTATGGTTTGTGTTTATAACTGTAGATTTACATGGTGAATGTGTTCCATTTATTGTGGCTATGTCCGTAATCCTGGGATTACACCAAGAGTAATTTCATCTCTAAGATCGGTATAGAATAGTAAGTCATAGTAAATTTTCTTGGTTTAGCACCTGCATTGTCAAGATTGCAGAAGTGAAAAACGCTCACCAAGAGAAATAACCCTCCATCCATATATGTCAGCTGTCAGTGGTTTGACTGTGTCAGCAATTTCAAGAAAGTCATGGTTGAGTTGGAAATGCAGTCAACAGAAAACCTTAGTGCCTCTTCTGATGCACGCTTCTGCAGTTTGGGAGCTCTCATGTACCTCTCCTGTTCGTTTTGTTTTTTGTTTTGTTTCGTTTTGTTCCTTCATCATATCTCACACACATTAGTCAGTCCGTTTGGTGTTACCCACATTGAGGCCTGCAGTCAGTAAGAAGTGCCTGAGTTATGCTCATGTTGGGAAGTCTGGGAAGTAATGTGTTGTCTTGGTTTGAAAGACAGACGTCTGCCAAGAAAAGTGGGAACCTTCCTGGAATGGAAGAAATGGCCTCTCCCTCCAAATTACCCTAACTTTGAAATTATGGGGCTCCTGAGGAGAAATGTGGGAAAATGAATAACAGTTCTTTACTAGAATGTATGTGTGTAACACAGCAGAACAAAACAATAACAAATCCAAAACCCAGTAACCGACGTTTCCCTCACGTCACGCAGTTTCCCCTGTGGTGCAGTTACACTGACACCCGGCAGGGGGTGGTGGTAAGGCAGTGAGGATGCAGTACCCCATTGCAGCCTCAGGGGGCGCTGGTG